>BPLR01006170.1:0-159882 GCA_021605095.1 Caerostris extrusa
GTCCTTTTCTGAATTAATCTCTGAAATTTGGTGAAGTATTTCTCCATTTTTTGGATAAGTCTACTAAAGTTAGCAAATGGCTATCAAGATCGTTGATAAAGTTACTTAATGTCTAGTTACTACATTTTTTTAGTACGACGTTCCAGTTTCGAATAAAGGTTTTTTTGTAAATCAGATATGACATCATACACTTTTCACCTTTTCTAGAAAACTGTGCGTCGTAGAGATACAGTTCTTCGCATTTTTGTATTCCAACAACGATTCTTGACTGTGCAGAGTTTATCCGGTCTGGCTAGCACGCTGTATATATGGCAATGTACAAATAAAAGCATATTAAATACACAATACCAAATCAGATAATTACGTCTGTCCCAAAACATTTATAGAAGAGTAGAGAAAAATGAAATCAAAATAGTTTTTCAGAAAACTTTATATTGGTTTTATAAAAAACAAAAAAATTGGAAGCGACGTGATATAATTTGAAAAGTAGAATATAACACACAAAAATTAATTAAAAATTCATTTAAGGGTTCACTGCAATCATTGGTTTTAGAAAACTAAGAAGATTCGATGCCAGTTTTAATAATATAACTGAGCGTCTTGCATGGTGACTGCCTAATGGAAGTTCTTAGAGTTTTCATCTATATAGCAAACAAATGAGCAATTATTATTCCTAAAAGTTATTTCAAAAGCAAAAATTAATCCCTTCGAGCAATAATTCAGGAAATACTTAAAGTATAATCACCCATATAAAAAATTACACTTCTAACATGTTGTAAGAAGTTTTATTACGATATAAATTATTTAAAAATAATAATTTCTTATTACATAATTTTTATGTTTTTGCGTTTTTAATCCACTTTGAATTCCTTATATTATCCCTATTATTTCTTCCTATAAAATTATCTTTTCAACCATTTATTTTTACACTGTTTAATAAAGTGAAAAATACTCTTCTTTTTTATTATTATTATTTTTTACGACTTGTCTCGTGGTAACTCATTTCTCTTCCGGGTGACGAGAGAAAAATGAATCTCACCAAAACGAAATGAAATGAATTTAACAACCACGAAAAATGACCTCCCTAACGCAGACTTCACGAGATCGAATCTGGCGACTCCAAAAGACGTCCAAAGTCGGATTTGAGGCGAAAGAAAACAACAATTCGGAGACGATTTCGGGTTTTTCAGACGTCATAACTCACGAGCGTGTTTCATTCCAGACATCGCTACGCAAACTGCATTTCAAAAATAAACATTTGTAAACAAACAATTCCTTTTTTTTTTTTTCAAGTATATTTTGTGTCCGTAAGGAGAGTTGCTTTGCTCATCGGATTTTCTGCTCCAGAGTTGTTATGGCTTCTCTTCCGTTTGTCGTCCATATGAAAGAAAACATGAGAAACTTTTTTTTTTTTTATCTCTCAAGGAAAGAATATTTGGCACCGTATTTTGTTTGCAGCAAAGAATATAATTCAACAGAAACTATTAAGTCAGAGAGAAAATTGCAAAAACTTTTCATAGGCAAAAAAACATTTATGAACATTTTATTACATAAAACAAGATAGGGTTGTAACAAGATATTTAGTAAATAAGATATTTCTTTTGTGTTTTATGCTTTCAAATATATAATATTAAGATGCAAAGGGAGTACAGAGTAGGGTCTGATATGGTGTGATCTTGATTCGGTGTTGTTTCAGCGGACTGATATCCAATTGGTTCGCGTTCTGGTCATTGGTAACACAGGCTTCACGTTCCAATCCTAGAGGGGACATGGATATTCGTCAGTGGTTCGAGTGCCCGTTAAACTGTAGGTCCCTGTCTCAATTAACCTAAAGTGTGCAAAAATGATCGTAGAGCGACAAATCAAATCATTGTTGTTTCATGGTAGAAATTCAATTATTTTCGTTAAAATAATATACGTCGTTTAGCTGTCATATTTATTAAAAATTTGAAAGACAGCCCTACTGCAACGCATATAAATTTTATTTCACAAGCATATTTATACGTAATGTTTATTTTACATATAAGCCATTTTTTTATCTAATGCAGCTGGCAGCACTTAGACAGTTGTCTTTTATGCCTTAAGGCAAGGGCTGCATCAACGTTACTCACTTAGCACTACTCAGGGTTATCTTGAAGTGAACCCGACCCGAGTAACAATACCACCGCAATGCTCATGCTTAACCAGGACCTACAGTTTAAAGTGGATACCCAGCCATTAAAAGCATCCATGGGTACTGTGGTACTGACCACCAGAGCGTTAGCACCCCGGTCATCATTCTAGTTGAATTGCATGAAATATATATTCATAGATATAAATTATTTTTAAAATTAATTAAATTTTTATGACATAATTTTTATTATATTTTACTTTTTTTTTTTTTGTCTTTTCTAAATTTATCATCATTATTATTATTTTATTCTCTAAAAATTCTCTTTTCAACCATTCATTTTTACATTCTTTAATAAAGGGAAAAATACTTTTTTTATTATTATATTTTGGGCGACTCGTCTTGTGGCAACACATTTCTCTCTCCGGGCAAACGAGAGAAAAATGAATCTCACCAAAACGAAATGAAATGAATTTAATAATCCCGAAAATGACCCCCTCATGCAGACTTCACCAGATCGAATCTGGCGACTTCAAAAAGACGTCCGAAGCCGGATTTGAGGCGACAGAAAACAACAATTCGGAGATGATTTCGGGTTTTCAAACGTCATAACTCACGAGCGAGTTTCATTCCAGACATCGCTACGCAAACTGCATTTCAAAATAAACCTTGTAAACAAACAATTTCCTTTTTTTAAGTCTATTATGTGTCCGTAAAAGAGTTGCTTTGCTCAGCGGATTTTCTGCTCCAGAGTTGTTATGACTTGCTCTTTCCGTCTGATGTCCACGAGAAAGAAAACATGAGCAACTTTATTTATCTCCCGGAAAGAATATTTGGCACCGTATTTTGTTTGCAGCAAACAGTATAATTCAACAGAAACTATTATATCAGAGAAAATTGGAAAGATTTTTTTTTTTTTTAGAAACAAAAGCATTGCATTAAAAACTTTTTTTATTACATAAAAGCAAGATAAGATTGTAACAAGATATTTCTTAGTAAATAAGATATTTCTTTTTGTGTTTTATGCTTTCAAATATATATTATTAGGATAAACAAGGGGTACAGATAGGGCCTGATATGGGCGTAGCCTTGATTCAGTATTGTTTCAGTGGACTTGATGTCCAATTGGCTAGCAGTGGTGCCTTTAGCAACACAGGATTTAGGTTCGAATCCTGTCTGTGGCATGGGTGTTGTTATTGGTTCGAAATCCACGTTCAACAGTAGATCCCGGTCTAATTAGACGAAAATGTGCAAAAAATTGATTTGTAGAGCAACAAACGAAGTCAGTGTTGTTTCAAGGTAGAAATTGAATTTTTTTAAAAGTAACATACGAAACGTTTAGATGTCATATATATTAGAATTTAGAAGACAAAACTGCGCAACGTACTGCAAAACCCACAAAACAAAACGCACGTAAAATATATACAAAAATCAACTTGAAAGCAATTTCTCTTAAGTTCTCAAAAGGTTCTATAGTCCTTGCTTTTAGAAAACTAAGAAGATTCGATTACGATTGTAATAAAATAACTGAGCGATTTTCATGTCGTCTGCTTACTTAGAGTTTTCCGAGTTTTTCTCCTGTATAGCAAGTAAATGAGTAATTATTCCCAAAAAGTTCTTTAAAAGCAAATTAATCCCCTTCCTTTCAGGGGTTGTTCAGAAAATAATTAGACAAAGTATGATAACCTATGTATAAAAAAACATACTTAAAACATTTTAAAAAGGGTAATAAGACAAAATTTTGTTAAGGTATAAATTATTTAAAATTAATTATTTCTTTAATAATTCGTTTTTTCTATATTATGCTTTTTTATAATTTACTTTAAATTCTTATAATCATTATTATTTATTCTCTCTAAAATTCTCTTTTCAACCATTTATTTTTACATTCTTTATTAAAATGAAAAAATTCTTATTCTTTATTATTTTTGTCGACTCGTTTTTTTTGTGGCAATTCATTTCTCTTCCGGCAGACGAGAGAGAAACGAATCTCACCAAAACGAAATGAAATGAATTTAATAACCGCGAAAAATGACATCTCTAATGCAGACTTCATGAGATCGAGTCTGGCGACAACAAAGACGTCCGAAGTCGGATTTGAGGCAAAAAGAAAACAACAATTCGGAGAGGATTTCGCGTTTTCAGACGTCATAACTCACGAGCGAGTTTCATTCCAGACATTGCTACTCAAACTGCATTTCAAAATAAACATTTGTAAACAAACAATTTCCTTTTTTTTAAGTATATTTCGTGTCTGTAAAGAGAGTTGCTTTGCTCAGCGGATTTTCTGCTCCAGAGTTGTTATGACTTCCTCTTTCCGTTTGTTGTCCACATGAAAGAAAACATGAGCAACTTTTTTTGTTTCGCAGAAAGAATATTTTGCACCGCATTTTGTTTGCAGCATAGAGTATAATTCAACAGAAACTATTATATCAAAGAGAAAATTGCAAAGCATTTTTTTATAAAAAAAAAACATTACATTAAAAGCATTTTATTACATAAAAGCAAGATAGGGTTGTAGCAAGATATTTTCTTGCTAAATAAGATATTTCTTTTCGTGTTTCGTGCTTTCAAGTATATAATATTATGAAACACAGGCAGGGCAGATTAGGTTTGATATGGGTATGGTCTTTATTCAGTTTTGTGTCATCGGCCTGATGGCCAATTGGTTTGCGCTCTCTGTTTTGTTACCCGGCCTCTGGTGTTTGGTGCCACAGGCTTCATGTTCGAATCCTGGCTCTGCATATATGTTTTGCTAGGGTTTCGAAATACATGTTCGACCGCAGGCCCAGGTCTAATTAGTCGAAAGTGCATAAAAATGATCTTAGAGAGACAAACCAAAATAGTATTTTATGATGGTAAAATTAAATTTTTTAAAAAAATAATATAGGAAAAGTTTTGAAGTCATATATATTAAAATTTAAAAGACAACAATGCACAAAGTACTGCATAACCCACAAAACAAAACACACGTAAAATATTTACAAAATCATCTTAAAAGGAAGTTCTCGTACGTCTCACTTAATTACTCTTAAGGGTTCTACAGTCCTTGCTTTTTAGGAAACTAAGAAGATTCGATGACGATTGTGATAACATAACTGAGCGTCTCTCATGTCGTTAGTTTACTGGGAGTTTTCCGAGTTTTCTCCTTTAAAGCACGCAAATGAGGAGTTATTATTCCTGAAGTTTCTCTCAAAAGCAAATTAATTTCATTCCTCGACGGATTTTTCAAGAAATACATAGAGAAAGTTTAATCATCTATATATAAAAAATTACATTTCAAAAACGTAATAAGATAAATTTTTAATAAGATAAAAATTATTTAAAATTAATTAATTTTTTTATTACATTCTCTTACTATATTTTTTTGCCTCCTTTAAATTCTATTATTACTATTATTTCTTCCTCTAAAATTCTCTTTCAACCATTTATTTTTACATTCTTTTTATTAAAATGAAAAAATACTTTTATTATTTTTTAAAGATAAATTTTTGCTAAGATATAAATTATTTAAAATTAATTAAATTTTTTTATTAGATCCTCTTTACAAAATTTTGCTTTCCTTATCTACTTTTTTAAATTCTTATAATCCGTATTATTTCTACCTCTAAAATTCTCTTTTCAACCATTTATTTTTACATTCTTTAATGAAGTGAAAATACTTTTTTTATTATTTTTGAATGAGACTCGTCTTGTAGCATCTAATTTCTCTCCCAGACAGACGAGAGAAAATGAATCTCACCAAAACGAAATGAAATGAATTTAATAACCATGAAAAATGACCTCACTAATGCAGACTTCACGAGATCGAATCTGGCGACTTCAAAAGACGTCCGAAGTCGGATTTGAGGCGAAAGAAAACAACAATTCGGAGAGGATTTCGGGTTTTCAGACGTCATTACTCACGAGCGAATTTCATTCCAGACATTGCCACGTAAACTGCATTTCAAAATAAACATTTGTAAACAAACAATTTCCTTTTTTTTTTTTTTTTAAGTATATTTCTTTTGTGTGTCCGTAAAGAGAGTTGCTTTTCTCAGCGGATTTTCTGCCCAGAGTTGTTATGACTTCCCTCTTTCCGTCTGTTGTCCACATGACAGAAAACATGAGCAACTTTTTTTTTTTATCTCTCACAGAAAGAATATTTTGGCACCTTATTTTGTTTGCGGCAAAGGGTATAATTCAACAGAAACATTATATCAGAGAGAAAATTGCAAAGAACTTTCTTTTATATAAACTAAAAACATTGCATTACATGAACATTTTTATTACATAAAAGCAAGATAGGTGTAACTAGATATTTTTTAGTAAAAAGATTTTCTTTTGTATTTTATGCTTTCAAATATGTAATATTATGGATGCAAAAGGGAGTACAGATTAGGGCCTGATATGGATGTGGACTTGATTCAGCATTGTTTCAGCGACCGGATGGACAATTGGCTATCTCTCCGGCTTTTTATAACACAAGCTTCAGGTTGAAATCCTGGTTGTGGTATGAATGTTCGTGAGTGTTTTGTAATTCGCGTTAAATTGTAGGTCCCGGTCTAATTAGACGAACGTGTGGAAAAAATGATCGTAGAGAGACAAACCAAATTAGTATTTTTTTTTTTATCTTAGAAATTGAATTTTTAAAAAATAATATACGAAACGTTTAGAAATCATATATATTAAAGTTTAAAAGTCAACACTGCGTAATGTACTGCATAGCCCCAAAAAACAAAACACACGTAAAATATTTATAAAAACCTTCTTAAAAGCAAGTCTTGAGGGTCCTACATTCCTTGCTTTTGGAAAACTAAGAAGATTCGATGGCGATTGTGATAGCATAATTGAGCGTATCTCATGTCTTCTGCCTAGTGGGAGATTTCCGAGTTATCTCCTATATAGCAAGCAAATGAGTAATTATTATTCCTAAAAGTACTTCCAAAGGCAAATTATTCCTATTCCTTCCAGGGATGTATAGTAAATACTTAAACAAAGTATGATAACCTATATATAAAAAACTACATTTCCAAAATGTTGTAAGATAAATTTTTGCTACGATATAAATTATTTAAAATTAATTAATTTCTTATTACATCCATTTTTCTATATTTTGCATTTTTTTATCTACTTTATATTCTTAGAATCTTTATTATTTTCATCTCTAAAATTCTCTTTTAAACTATTTACGTTTACATTCTTTAATAAAGTGGAAAAAAAGTATTTTATTATTATTTTTCATCTTGTGGCAAATCATTTCTCTTCCGGCAGACGAGAGAAAAATGAATCTCCCCAAAACGAAATGAAATGAATTTATTAACCACGAAAATGACATCCCTAATGCAGACTTCACATCGAATCTGGCGACTCCAAAAAAAGACGTCCGAAGTCGGATTTGAGGCGAAAGAAAACAACAATTCGGAGAGGATTTCGGGTTTTCAGACGTCATAACTCACGAGCGAGTTTCATTCCAGACATCGCTACGCAAACTGCATTTCAAAATAAACATTTGTAAACAAACAGTTTCCTTTTTTTTTTTTTTTTAAGTATATTTCGTGTCCGTAAAGAGAGTTGCTTTGCTCAGCGGATTTTCTGCTCCAGAGTTGTTATGACTTCCTTTTTCCGTTTGTTGCCCACATGAAAGAAAACATGAGCAACTGTTTTTTTTTCTCACACAGAAAGAATATTTGGCAGCGTATTTTGTTTGCAGCAAAGAGTATAATTCAACAGAAAGTATTATATGAGAGAGAAAATTGCAAAGAATATTTTTTATAAACAAAAAGCATTACATTACGAACGTCTTTTTTTTTTTTTTTACATAAAAGCAAGATAGGGTTATAACAAGATATTTCTTGGTAAATAAGATATTTCTTCTATTTGAGTTTTATGTTTTCAAGTATATAAAATTAGTATGCACAGGAAGTAGAGATTAGGACCTGATATGGGTATGGTCTTAGTTCAGGGTGGTTTCATGGTAGAAATTGAATTATTGATTTAATTAATATACGTTGACGTTTAGCTGTCAAATTTATTAAAATTTAAAAGACAGCATTGCAACACATAGCCCACAAAACAAAACACATGTATCCACCCCATTTCCATCTTTATAATTAGTGGAATATGGCTTTGGTGCGATCATAAATTTGTTAATGAAGAAATCTTCTACTGCAAATAATGAATGGTGATGATATTAGAGATGTTTAATTTAGATGCATCAACTGTGTCATCAAGTTTAAATAAGCAACCAGCCAAAACAAATGCTGTTCTTTAAAAAAATCAGAACACCCTCTGCGCTTCAGAATATCATAGTGATACATAAAACAATTGGTGCATGAAACGTCTCACCCTGAACCCCGTCGAAATATCATTGTTAAAATTATTGTTACAGGCACAACAATAAGACATGTAATAAACATGACATCAAGAGTCTTTGAGAGAGTGGGCCAGTCTTTCATTTGTTGACATAAATTCTACAGTGGCACCACTTTTATATATCTCCTTCAAGTCTTTCTGAATAAATGAGATTGCTCATCTTATAATTATATCTCAGTTATTATTTCGTCCTATACCTCCCCAATTCTAAGTGGAAGGTAATTTTCATATCCATGTCTTTCATGTTATCAGAATATATCGTTAGATGTGTTTTTGATTTGAATCCATTTATTCAATGAACAGAAATAACATGGTTTATAATTTCTTGAGATTTTGTAGACCTTCATAAAGCTATACTCTAAATGTTATAATTAATTTCTTTTGAATTTTTATGATTTCCTGAAAATCGTTTCCCATTCTGCGTTTGTATGTTTCGTATAGATATATTATTCCTCGTTCTCCTTTCTTCCCTGTTGAAATTCAACTTGGTCATCTAATAACGCTTTTTCGTTTTAATGGATATCATAATCCTTCATATTTATCAAGTTTACAAACATCTTGTATATATATCATGGCATATTTATTTTGTGGATGATTCACCACTTTGAAAAACAAGGGTAGTTGTTATAAGAGTGCCCCCTATCGATAATCAAATTGCCCAAGAAGGCTTAGAAATTTCAAGTGAGATTTCGTTTTTCCTTGAAGGGCAAGAATGTATGATATTAACAAGTAATATAAAAAAAAATTTAAAGTCAATTTCCTACTTTTTTTCACAATATTGCAGAAAAGTCCTTTATAAATAATTTTCATTCAGTTTTTTTAAAGTTTATCTGGCGCCATCTATTGGTAGATATATGCAACTTAAATCTAAAGAAAACTAAAATTAATTAATTAAATTTAAGGAATGAATTAATGTTTGAAAAACTGTATTAACATCCAGTGTGTCATCTACTACAAGTTCAAAAAATGTATTTGAATTTGAGCGGATGAATAAAAAATATTTTATGAACGATTGAAAATTTGAACAAGATATATATAGGGAGAGTGTGAGCTAATAGAAGGAATTAAAAAAAGAGTGCATTTGGAATAATATGTGCTTGACAGAATAATGATTTGACATCAAAAGTTGGATTGTCTAGTCAGAATTTATCCGAATTTTGCCAGCAAGAATTACAAATGCGAAACAATTTCTTTTGGATGTCCTTCAGAAGGAATTTTTCCTTCAAAGAGGAATGATCTATTTAGTGTACTTAAAAATATATTCATTAAAATGGATAGGATTTCTTGAATTGTCTCCAAATAAATTATTTGCATTAAAATGTAAAAAGATTAAAAATATTTTTTTAAATGAGAATTATAAAACTTTTTTTATACATAATATTTATTTATATTTTTCTTCTTTGAAAAGGTAAGTAAAACCAGTTTTGCGCAAAGTGGAAATTCAAGTTTTTAAACAAGTCATTAAAAATGAAACTGACATTTATTGAAATAATATACAAGTTTTTAAATTACGCAAAGAATCTAGTTTAAAAAAACCTAAACTAATTGATTAATTATTATATAATTTAATTTATTTTATAATTCAGAGAAAATTTCGAAAATCATTTTTAAAAATTATAGCTTTATTCATTAGCTAAAAAGTTTTACTTCATTTTAAAAAATAATATTTTTAAACTTACGGTAACGTGAAAGTTTTAAACTACTCTCTTTATTGGTTAAAAATCTATTTATTTAAAAAAAAAAACAAATTTTATATCGTTTTATGGTTTTCTTTATAAAACATCAGCATAATATAGGAATATAATGAGAATTTTTTTTTTTTTTTAATTTGCAGTCTAAAAATTTACAAAATTTCTTATGGGAAGTCTGAAATTACATGAATTTAATTTTATGATGATACATATATTCCTTTTAGAGTATAATATGGAATAACTTTTTCTTTTATCTTCGTAGATAAAAAGATAGACCATTTATCGTATAAAGCGGAGAAACATAATATGCAAATAAATATCAGGTGACATAACATCAAAAATTGAAAATAACATCAAAATTTAAAGACCGATATTTTCTTATGATAATAAAATTTCATTGTGAAGGGCTCAAAATTGCTATCATTTTCTACTTTCTGGGGAAGATGATGATGCGAAAATTTTCAGCCATAAATCTATGCCTTTTGAAAGGATTGAACTGAAATTTCTGAACTTTAAAGTGCAACTTTTTTTATAATTTCAATATATAGTAAATTATCTAAGATATTTTAAATATTATTTTCTCAAAGAAACTGCGAGCTATTATTTCTTGCATTCCTTAACTTAAATTGTAACTGTGCTTCCTTCAACGCACTGGCAAAAACGCTCCCCCTTGGTGCACAGGTTTCAGGTTCGAATCCTGGCTGTGTCATGGATGTTTGTGATTGCTTTGGAATCCACGTTAAACAGTAGGTAATGGTCTAATTAGCCTAAAGTGCGCATAAAATGTCGGTATAGTGACAAACCAAACTAAAACTCCCTTTGGTGTTCAGGAGAAATGGTGAGTAAGCCTCGAGACCCTCACATTATCTCTAAAAGTAGTATTCTATGGAGTTGATCATCTAACATTAACTGAAGAAGAAGAATTAGTAGTTACATCCACTGATCGACGATTGATTTGGTTTGTGGCTCCACGATCATTTTATTCACACTTTGGGCTAATTAGACCGGTACTTGAAGTTTAACGTGGATTCCGAACATCCGTGGAGCAAACATCCATCGCCACGGATTCGAACCTGAAGCCTGTGATACCAAAGGCCAGAGTGCTAGCCAATTGGCCATAAAGCCACCGATCGAAGATTGAAGATTAAACATACGAAATTGTTCTTGAAACCTTTTGAATTCCTATAAAAGAAGAATGCAATGTCAATATCTAAAAATATTTTGAAACTTTTACCACAATTTTCATTATTATATCTATGTGAATTAGAATGTTCTACTCTCACCACTATGAAGTGTAAAAGTATGTATCATGAGGAAACGAGATCACGTATGTATCAATGAGGAAATGAGAGCTTGCCTAAAAAAATGAGATACACCTAAGCATTCAAGAAATCGCTTAGACAATTCAGGCTCATGTTTCACATAAACACATGAATAAATAAACATAAAATGCGTTTCATTACATTTTTTTAATACTATATTTTTCTATAATAATTTACCTAACTGTTATAACTCTTGAACTGTTATTTCTCATAAATTTGTATATAGTACGTTTACAATTATTTCTAGAATTTTAAATGCACCCCGGCTACAAAAATTTGATATCCACTGGTCTGCATATATGCATTCATTTTTCAAACACTTTTTAAATGTTTCCACATTTTAATAAATTTTTAAATAACTCTAAATAATAAATATACATTAAAAATATAGACATATTTAAATGCAGAACCAAGCTAAATCCGTTTTATTCAGAAATGATGAATGCAATAGTATTGTGACAAAAATAAAATAAAAGAACATTCGAACACAGACAGTCATTCCTGCAGCTGATCCTGCCCACCCCTTCACGTAAAAACCTTAAAGGAATGTCAAATAGTCCAAACTCCTTACAAAACCCCATTTATGCTTTTATTATCGCCCACCCTGGACAGAAGCCAGTTTGTATCGCAACATTTTCTGACAGATATATATGAAAGAAATTCTCGATGGAATATGCCTTTTAACTTGCATTTCTTTTTTCCTTTCTTTTTTTTATACTTATGTTGCTGGTCTTTTCAATTTTTTTTTAACTTGCATTTATATAAATTTTTTTTTCTAGAACTCTCAGTTTTTTTTATTCAGAAGTTCTGTTCTTTTTCCAAAACAGTGGACGTAAACTTGACTCGTGCTTAGAAAAGCGTGCCGAAACTTTTAAAAAATAATCTAAATAAATAAAAAAGAAGAATTATAAATTATACAACACGACAAATTTTTTTAAAGGAAATAATCGTGAAAAAGGATGTTATATTTTCAGTATCTCGAACTTAAAAAAAAATGTTCGTTTTTTTTTTTTATCTATTTGAAAGTTTTTAATTTGCTTCTCTTTTTAAAGGTGATTAGTTTATTATGGATCACCATCATATACTTTCTGAATGATATACAATTCTGTTTGTTAATTTCGTAATTTCAAATTAAAATTTCAATTTTCAATTGATTTTTCATTTGTTTTTAAATATTTTTCAAGCTGAATTTGAACTTCAAGATTTCAATTTACAATTTACATTTGAAAAAAGGTGTACCAAGTTTATGGGTTTAAAATTTAAATTTAATAGCATTTAAATATATAGGTACATTATTTAAAAATATAATTATAAAAATAAAACATATAAAAATATAAAAATATAATGATATAATAGAAATATTATTATAAAAATATCACCATAATTTTCTAGAATTTTATAGTAAAATTAAATAACATTTAAATATAAAGATACATTATTTAAAAATATCATTTCGTATTTATCGATATCTTATATATTAACTTGAAATATCTTTAATTCATAATTTAAATAAAATGCCTTCCAATGTATTTTATTGTTTAAAGATTAACATCAATCGTAGTGGTATAATATATTTTTCTAGAATTTTCTGGTAAAATTTCATAAAATTTGAATATTTTTTTCTAATGCAACTGGCGATACAGCGACAATTAGCTTTACGCCATAAGCAAAGGCTCCTCCGCTGTTACTCATTTAGCACTACCCAGGGGGCACGTGTAGCTTGTAAATATGCTACGGACGCCAGTTGCACTACATTCATAACAGTCTACGATCCTATTAGAACGGGACCTGTGGTTTAAAGTCGATTCCGAACCACTAAAAACATCCATGGAATCAAAATAATAGTCCTATAAAAGAACAATGCGGATCAATATCAAAAAAGATTTTTGAAACTTTTACTACAATTTTCATTATTATATCTATGTGAAGTAGTATGTTCTACTCTCACCCCTATGTAGTGTAAAAAGAGAGGAACTTTCAATGTATCCATGAGGAAATGATAACTTGCCTTTCAAACATATTCCTCAACATTCAAGAAATCTCCAGGACACTTCATGTTTCCCATAAACATAAAAATAAATAAACATAACATGCGATTCATTACGTTTTTTCACACTTTTTTTTTTTCTCTAATATTTGACTTAATTGATATAACTCTTAAATGTTATTTTCCAGAAATTTGTATATAGCGCGCCTACAATTATTTGTAGGATTTTACATGCATCCCAATTACAAAAATTTTATGTCAACTGGTCTGCATATATGCATTCATTTCTCAAACACTTTTAAAATCTTTCTATTTTTTTACAGTCTAATAAATATACATTAAAAATATAGGCATGTTTAAAAACAGAACCAAGCTAAATCCGTTTTATTCAGAAATGATGAATGCAATAGTGTTGTGACAAAAATAAAAGAACATTCGAACACAGACAGTCATTCCTGCAGCTGATCCTGCCACCCCTTCACGTAAAAACCTTAAAGGAATGTCAAATAGTCCAAACTCCTTACAAAAACCCCATTTATGCCTTTTATTATCGCCCACCCTGGACAGAAGCCAGTTTGTATCGCAACATTTTCTGACAGATATATATGAAAGAAATTCTCGATGGAATATGCCTTTTAACTTGCAGGATTTCTTTTTTTATACTTATGTTGCTGGTCTTTTCTATTTTTTTTAACTTGCATTTATATAAATTTTTTTCTAGAACTCTCAGTTTTTTTTATTCAGAAAGTTCTGTTCTTTTTTCCAAAACAGTGGACGTAAACTTCGACTCGTGCTTAAAAGCGTGGCGAAACTTTAAAAAAAAATAATCTAAATAAATAAAAGAAGAATTATAAATTATACAACACGACAAATTTTTTAAAGGAAATAATCGTGAAAAAGAATGTTGTATTTTCAGTATTATCGAACTTAAAAAAAAAAATCTCCTTTTTTTTATCTATTTGAATGTTTTTAATTTGCTTCTCTTTTAAAGGTGATTAGTTTATTATGGATCACCATCATGAACGATATTGACAAAAAGAAATTCTGTTTGTTAATTTCGTAATTTCAAATTAAAATTTCAATTTTCAATTGAATTTTTTGAAATGTTTTTAAATATTTTTCAAGCTGAATTTAAAATTCAAAATTTCAATTTACAATTTTAATTTAAAAAAGGTGAACCAAGTTTATGGGTTTAAAATTTAAATTTAAGTAGCATTTAAATATAAGGTGCCTTATTTAAAAATAGTAATAAAAAAATAAACCATATAAATATATCTAATGATATTTATATTATATCATTATAAAAATTATCATCATAATTTTCTAGAATTTCTGTAGTAAAATTTAATAACATTATATATAAAGATACATTATTTAAAAAATTAACATTTCAGACTGTAATATCTTTCTTCAAAATTTAAAAAAAAAAAACTCTTCCACTGAATTCTATTATTTAATGATTAATATTAATTAAAATGTTATAATATATATTTCTAGTAAAATTATATAAAATATAAATATAAAGGTACATTATTTAAAAAAAATAACATTTCGATTTCATATATATGAACGTGTAATATCCTTTCTTCATATTTAAAAATAACTTCCACTGATTTTTATTATTTAACGATTAATATTAATCGTAATAATATAATATAATTTTTAGACTTTTCTTGAAAAATTTAATAAAATTTAAATATGAAGGTACATTATTAAAAAATATTTCAGACACATAGATTTTTATGTATGAAGATTTGTAATATCTTTTCTTCATAATTTAAAAAAAAAAAAACATTCCACTGATCTTTATTATTTAATGATTGATATTAATCGTAATATTATAATATAATTTTCTAGTAAAATTAAATAAAATTTAAATATAAAGGTATATTATTTAAAAATATAATTTCAGACTTATCGATTTGTCATATTAACTTGTAATATCTTTTATTCATAATTTAAGAAAAAACCTTCTACTTAATTTTTATTATTTAACGATTAATATTAATCGTAATAGTATGATATAGTTTTCTAGAATTTGTTTGTAAAATTTAATAAAATTTAAATATAACATTACTAAAAAAAATAGCATTTCAGCCTTATCAATTTGTTATACATGCACCTGTAACATCTTTTCTTCATAATTCACGATAAATACCATAATTAAAAATTAGAATTTAAGACATATCGATTTCTTATATATGATCATGTAATATCTTTTCTTCATAATTAAGAAAAAACCTTACACTAAATTTTATTAGTTAACTATTAATACTAATCGTTATAGTATAATAGAATTTTTTTGTAAAATTTAATAAAATTTAAATATAACATTACTAAAAATATAGCATTTCAGTTTTATTGATTTCTAATATATGAACCTGTAATACCTTTTATTCTTAATTTAAAAAAATAACCTTCCACTGATTTTTATTATTGAACGATTAATATTATTGGCATAATAGAGTTTTCTAGAATAATGCTGAACAAGTAATTTCTATTCATTAAATATATAATAAAATGGTCATATACGACAACATTAACTGTAAGCAAAGAATTCACTTCGATTAACACGGGATATACACTTTTTGTGTATGTCTTTAATCCCAGAAGTGCAGTGAGACATTTTTTTTCGGATTAATTACCAGGGCATGGAGATTTAGCAAGTAATTAATGTATTAATTTTCACGGTACATCGCTTTCCTCAATGTATTTATTAAGAAAGCTTTTTTTTTTTCCTTTTCACGCATGGAGGGAACATATCCTTACTAACATCTTTTATTCCTTTTTTGTCCTCTTTAACAGATATGGTTATAGATAACGATTGCTTGAAAGAAACAATGTTATTAATAACATAAAAACGAGTATCGACATTCTTAGTAAACAGTTATTCTGATTCTAAGATTAGTAAATTTAAAAAAGATTTGACTTTTATTTCCCTAAGGGCCAAAATGGCTTTAGTTTGTGAAAATTTACAGGTTAAAGTTTCAAGTATATTTATATTAAACACTATGGATTTTTTTTCTTTTTAAATTTTTGATTTTGTTGTTGACAATGACATTGATTAGAATTTTGGTGTCGTTTTATATCTTAATTCAAATCTGTAAGATAGGTAATAATTAATATATGATTTTATATTTCTGTTCTTTAGTCTTTCTTTCGAAAAAGAAATGTTTATAAATATATTGTCAATTAATTTTAAACTTTTTAAATTAACTTATGAAATATAATTTTCATTTTAAGAATCATTTCTATTTTTAATATTGCTTTTACAGAAAAAAAACCCTTCTAGGTAGTTAAAATTTATAATAATAATTTTTTTAATTTTATATTTACTTAGTTGTACTGCCACTTAAAATTGTCATTACCATTTTGTTTGTATATAGGTAATATTTATCATATAGGTATAGCACGGTTAGTAAAGGGAAGTTCAATTCGAAATTTTTCGGGCACATTAAAATCAAAGTGGTGTATAGAACATGAGCAAAGATGTAACTTTTATCTGTGGAAAAGGTCTTGTTACCATCTTGTACATCTAGTAAAAGTTATTCTTTTTGCAAACATCAAATGTCACTGATGACGTGAGTTCAAATTGAAGTGAATTAATATATGACTATAATTATATATGGGTGCGCAGAAGATCTACCTCCCGTGGTGCACCTGGTAACACTTTTTAGTGGCGAAAAGATCTGCAACTTGGCATTTTTGTTAGATAAAATGAACTCTGTTTCAGCATGTTTTGTAGTATTATTCTGTTGTTGTTGTATGTTTTTGCTGTAACTGTTCATAATCTGCCATTGGAAATAAAAAAAAATAATTATATATAACTTTACACGTGGTAGAACGATCAGCAATCCTGAGGAAGGGTGAATTTGACAAGTGTTTGACAAGTAGTGTCTTGAACAGACAAAAAATGTTATTATACGAATTTGTAAAGCCTTCCAAACCACAAATACAACTGTGACAAATGTCGACAATGGTCCATAAAATAACAAAAATAGATGATCTGCATAACATACTCCAAGCGAATTCCGCAGGTCAATATTGCTCATAATATAAAAGAGAAATGTTGAACTTTACTGCCGCCCGACGCCTTCATAAAAGTCGCCTATACATTCCTGGCCATGAACGCTGCATCCCATTGTCTGCTGTACATTCGGAGCACCGTTTAGACAGATGTAAGGAACACAAAACCCACACTTCAAACCTCATCAATGAGGTCATGTACTCTTTACAGAGGACAATTTGTTTTAATTCAACACTTTTTGATATGGAGAGAATTAAGACACCGTTTTTGTCTCATTACGTTCAGAAACAAATGTCCCTGACGTGCTCGTCTAAGGAAACATTAGGATGAACAGGTGGATTCACCTATATAAGCTCCAAATTTTCAAAGGAGTTGAATCAAGGAGTTTATCGCTATTGACAATCGCCAATCGCTATTGATCATCCACAACGTGCATTTGTTCCAAGGTTCCACTGGTCCAAACGTCAATTTTAACGAATGACTACATAGACTACATAGAACTCATGTTGTTGAAAAGCTCCTTGAAAATTGAGATATTACAAGAATGACTTAGGTTCTTTTATTTAAATTACACAGAACATGTGTGGGATGCACTTTTCGGCTCGATTATATGCGCCGGAGAACAACCAAAAAAATTAAAATAGATGCTCTTTTAAGGTATCATTGACAACCCAACCCTTTAAAGTAAAAAACATCTCCTGTCTCGAAATCTGGCCGTCGCCCACCATTGGGCTGTTGTGCCAATGAAAACGAAATTCTTTTTGTACTTTAATTTCCCAAAACATTTTTATTAAATATATTCGCTTAAATAAAAATTCTCCTTAAATCAATTTAACATCCTTAAATTAAATTAATTTTAAATATTTCGAACATATTCTATATTTTTAATTATCACACTATCGACATCTCTGATTTAGATCCTCTTTTTTTTTTAACACAAAGAATGTAATTCAAAAATACAATATAAATAGGCAAAAGAATAAAATGCGAATGCAAAGAGCATCACCTTTCGTAATATTTTTGAAATTTTATGCTTTACAACAACTGTAACTGTGTCTGAAAATAACCTTTGCGTGCATCTATTAACTTTCGTCGCAACTGAAGCATTCTAACAGCTTCCAATCTAAATCTCTCAAAAAAGTCAGCATCTTATTGTTATTTCCTTGCCATTTTGACAAAAAAAGAAAATTCCACACTGACTTTTTTGTATAGATACGTTTCCTGAAGTAAATTTAAAAACTCCCTTTTCATTGTCGCGGAGGAGTCACGAATAGCTGTGAAAATGCATGTATGCAAAACACTTTGGAAAACCCTATTTGCATTTTTAGAAAACAGCCATCGCTCTTGCCTTCGGTAAAGAATCGCTTTAAGAACTAAATATAGTTCTCAAATGTCGATATGCGTGATAAAGAAGGGACTATTCGATGCAAGAAAACGTTCTTTCATCGAACTTTCTTTTTTTTCTTTTTCTTTATCTTCTTTCGAAAAAAGCAGTTTGGTGTCATAATTTTCTTCATTTAAACTTTTCTGCATTAGCATGTTGGAAAGAAAACAAAAAATTCAGCAGTGCAAAAAGTACAAGAGGAAAAAAAAATAAATAAATAAAATAAAATAGGACGAAGAAGAAAATAACTTTGGCGATATAGAGCGCTTGCTGAAGAATATGAATATCGCCAAATACACTTCTAAACGGAACCAAAAAGGAAATCGTTAAGGGTTTGATTTCTCTCTGTTGAGTACTTTGGCCAGTTTTATGGTTAAGCAAGGGAACGTATAGGGATTTTGGAGAAAAGGAAATCAATAATTCGGTAGCAGCACATAAAGCCCGGTTGAAAATCGTTCGGTTTGCACTCGGAGGGAAATCAATGCAAGAAGGCTTTTAAGGTAAACGGACCTTCAGTTTTTCCGAGGGGCCATACGATGGACTACATTTATGACTCTTAAAAGCAGGAGATTGGAGCAGAACGTTCGAAATGGGACAGGCGACGGAAGAGTCTCGAGACGTCTGGTCGTTCACAGATAAATAATGTGTTCCATTTTGTATATCTTTTGCATAATGATGTCTCAAGATGTGCAGCAGGGTGGATAACATGATGCTGTCTCTTAAATTTCTTTTTAACTGCTTTCTTACCAAAGTCTCAGGGAAGTTCTTGTTGCTATTGAGCTTCGTAGTCAAATTAAAAACTCATTTTAAAATGTAAAAAAGTGAGAAAGTTACCCATTACCATCATCGAAAGGATTAAATTTAACAATATACAAACACCTATTTCGCAAGTATATATATATATATATATATATATGTGTGTGTGTGTGTGTATGTGTAAAGTAGAGTGATCTTGTAATTTATATTATGCTCGTAAAAACTATATCAACAATTTTTTTTCATGATTTTCAAGCATTGTATTAAGTTACCACTTTGAATTTGAGAGCGATCTGCCCCTCGGGGTATTGACAACAACTATATTTGTAATTAAACATTTTGATTGCAGTGCAATTTTTTACAATGAAAAATTAGTTGAACAAAGCAGAAATAGATTAAGCTTGAATTTCGTTTTTAAACGAAATTTCTTGTCGCCAAATCAATGAAAATATAGTCGGATGCCTACAGTGAATCGTGCATGTTAAAACCACAAACATGTGATTGGTACAAAGCAAAAACCCAAAATATGATGATTAATTGGCCCCGTTCTGATCGACCTTCAGCTGTTTCAGCTTCGACAAAAGAAGGAATTGGTGATCAAAAATCCTCATATGAGTCTTAGTTGTATTAAGAGGTGAAAGTATCTTTTCATAACGTTATAGATTATAATTTGGACATGAAAATTGTCTCCATACTTCTGGTTCCAAAGAACTTAATTTTTGTCCAAAAGATCATCGGCATAAGATCGCAACAGCCATGGTGCAATTCATTATTATTTCGCCCAAATATCAACGAATTTCATGGACCAAGTACTGCATTCAACTTTTATGGCCTTATTTGGCATTTTCTTTTGTCCCCAAAGTTAGAATTATCCCTTCAGGGATGGTGTATAGACTCTATTAATGCCATAACAAATCGCTGAAGAGCATACCGTATTCACCGAACTAAAAGTGTATTGAAGATTCTATCATACGAAGTCATAGTTGAATTATACTCAAATTAAATTACTTTAGAGGGTACAAAATAAATTTTTTATAAATAAATTAAATTTTCTGTGTTTTATTTAACGATTTCGAACTCTATTTACACAGAATGTATAAGGGCAGTAATGGCCATATTCTAAAATTCACGACGGTTAATTACCTGATTCGATTTCTCTAAAATACATTCTATACAGAAAAATTGTTATTTTCAGTCCTATACCTCCCCAATTCTAAGCGGAAGGTTATTTTGTATCTTTCATGTTAATAGTATATGTCGCTACATGTGCATTTTACTTCAATCCACTCATTTAGTGAACAGAAATAGAATGGCTTATAAACTAACCAGAAAAACTAACAAAAAACTAACGAAATCATCAAATATATAATCTCATTTATTTAGATCAATAAATAGACTAGAAGAAAAGGCTTAGAGTTTCTCCCAAGGCGTTTTTGTACAATTGATACTAGTAAGCCAAGAGACTCAGGTTGATTCTTGGTGGCATAGTGTCAGGAATTATCAAAGAAATAACTCAACTCGTCTCCAAGAAAGCCAAGTGTTCCTCAGCCAATCAGAAAGCCACATGTAGGACGAGAGGGACGGATAGAATGGGATGAATAAGCAGAAATTACAGAAGATTCAGGAAGGTTGTTGAAGTTGCTAACTCAACTGTTTAGTGATGTGATACGCTTATGTTTGTAATTCATGTATATTTCTATAAATTACTCGTTTGAAGATGTAATTCAATTTTTTGCACATAAATTTAGAATCATTAAAGAATTTAGTTCTCACCAACATATTAGTTCTAACACGACGTTGCTCATAGTAACCACCTACAGACGGAAATGGCAATACATTTACTTATACTAAATATTGTTTGTCTTAATGGTTTCTATCACTCTTCTTATTATCTCAAAATAGTTTTTAAAAAATTAATTAATTTTTTTATTTAATTGTGTTATGGTTAATTGTGCTATGGTTTAATTGTGTTAATAAATATATAATTTATTTTATATATTTATTACTTTATTTATTTTAAATTGGCAAATTTTTTAAGAGGCGTGATCGCTGAGTGACTAGTGGTCTGCCGCTATATGCCACAAGGTTCGAATCCTGGTGGTGCTATGGGTGCTTGTAGTGGTTTGGAATCCATTTTAAACCATAGGTCACGTTCTAATAAGACTGTTGGGAGTAGGGCTGACAATCCCTAACCCAAAATAAAAATATTTTTTAAAAAACATCTTCTGTCTCTAAATCTGCCAGTAGGCAGACGAGCTTGGCCCACCCTGGGGCTGTTGCGCCAATAAAGAAGAAATTCTTTGTACTTTTATTTCACAAAATATTTTCGCTTAATATATTCCCAATAAAAATTATCTTTAAATCAATTTAAAACTTTTCGTTCAAATTAAATTATTGCTAAATATTTCAAACATCGTCTATATTTTTTAACTATCACACCAATAACTTCTCTGATTTAGTTCCTTTATTAGAATACAAAGAACGGAATTGAAGTATGCAATATACTATTAAACAACAAAAAAAAAAAAATAGAATGCGAATGCAAAGAGCATCTTTCTTTTTGCAATATTTTGAAATTTGATGCTTTAGATCAATTGTCGCTGTGTCTCAAAATAACCTTTACGTGCATTTATTAACTATCGTCACAACTGAAGCTTTCTAACAGCTTCCAATCTAATTCTCAAAAAGTCAGCATTTCTTTACACTTTCCCCACCATTTTGAGAAAAAAAAAAAGAAAATTCCACGCTCACTTTTAGTATAGATACGTTTCCTCAAGTCAATTTAAAAGCTCCCTTTTCATTGTCGCGGAGCAGTCGCGAATAGCTGTGAAAATGTATGTAAGCAAAACACTTCCGAAAACCCTATTTGCATTTTTAGGAAACAGCCATCGCTTTTGCCTTCGGTAAAGAATCGCTTTAAGAACTAAATATAGTTCTCAAATGTCGATATGCGAGAAAAAAAGGACTATTCGATGGTGGCAAACGTTCTTTCTTCGAACGTTTTTTTTATCTTCTTTATCTTCTTCTTTCGAAAAAAGCAGTTTGGTGTCATAATTTTTCTTCATTTAAAATTTTCCTGCATTAGCATGTTGGAAAGAAAACAAAAATTCAACAGTGCAAAAGTACAAGGAGGATAAAATAAATAAACAAAATGAAGAAGAAAATAACTTTGGCAATGTAGAGCGCTTGGTGAAGAATATGAATATCGCCAAGTACACTTCTAAACGGAACCAAAAGGAAATAGTTAAGGGTTTGTTTTCTCTCTGTTGAGTACTTTTGGGCCAGTTTGATGGTTAAGCAAGGGAACGTGTAGGGGTTTTGGAGAAAAGGAAATCCAATAATTCGGTAACAGAACATAAAGCCCGGTTGAAAATCGTTCGGTTTGCACTCGGAAGGGAAATCAATGCAAGAAGGCTTTTAAGGTAAACGGACCTTCAGTTTTTCGAAGGGCCGTACGATGGACTACATTTATGACTCTTAAAAGCAGAGTTCGGAGAAGAAAGTTCGAAATGGGACAGGCGACAGAAGAGTTTTGAGACGGCTGGTCGTTCGCAGATAAATAATGTGTTCCATTTTGTATATCTTTTGCATAATGATGTCTCAAAATGTGCAGGAGGGTGGATAAGATGATGCTGTCTCTTAAATATCTTTTAAATTGCCTTCTTATGAAAGTATCAGAGAAATTCTTGTTGCTACTGCATTTCGCCGTCAAATCAAAAAACTCATTGAAGAGAAAAAAATTTTAAAGGTAAGATAGTTACTCATTGCCATCATCGAAAAGATTATATTTTGGAATATACAGCCTTATTTTTCAGTAATAATGTATGTGTGTTTGTGAAGTATAGCGAATTTTCTATTCAAAATATACTCGTGAAAACAATTTGTCAACAATTTATTTTAAGGATTTGCAAGCACTGTATTAAGTTACCATTTGGAATTTGAGCGCAATCTGCCACTTGGTGTGTTAACAGCCGCTTTTAATCAAGCAATTTCTGTGCTCTGCAATTTTTTACAACGGAAAAATTTCATGAACGTATTAATAGCTGTGAATTTTGTGTTTCAAACTAAATTTATCGTCTCCAAATAGCAGAAAATATTGCACCATATCTATAGTGAATAGTACATGTTGAAAACACAAGCATGTGAATGGTACAAAGCATTAAAAAAAAGCCACATATTTATTATTCGGTCGCATTCTGGTCAACCTTCAGCTACTTCCGCTTCTACAAAATCAAGGAGTTGGTAATTAAAACTCCTCATATGAATCTTAGAGAGCTAGCATAAGACGTGAACGTGTTGTTGGAATTGTTATGCTTTTATTCGCGCCGCGCAGCGTCACGTGGTAGTTTTATAGAAATCGTTTGGAACCAATTCAGAATTGCGCTGTTGCCGTGGAGATGGGCTGTTGGTTGCCGTGGAAACGATTTATTTTATTCTAAAAAGAACATTTTCTTCCACTTTTTTCGAATTGTTACCATCAACCCTGTATATCTTTGTAAATATTGCTTGTAAATAAATGAAGATTCCATAAATGTTTGAATGGATTTATCAATACTTTTCGAACCATCAGAAAGCTGCGTCTAATGAAAAAAATAGAACCACCGATAGAAAGAAACACGATAGTCGTAGTGACACGTGTCTTTCAAAACATTTCATAATATTATAATGATATGATGAAACTCTCAGCCATACGTTTGGTTCCAAAAGAGCATAATTTTGTTTAAAAGATCATCGGAATAAGATCTCAACAGGCATGGTGCAAGCCATTATTGCGTAACAGTATTTCACCATAGCCTTAAGAAAGTCATGGACCAAGCACTGCATTCACCTTTTATGACACAATTTGGGATTTTTCTTGCCCCCAAATTTAAAACTACTCTTTCGAGGAAGGTGAATAGGCTGAATTGAAACCATAAAAAAAAATTCGCTGAAGGATATACATCAATCATCCTACGAAAAGTATATGGAGGATTAGGTCATGCTGTGTCATGTAACTTATTTTTAGGATGATAAAATAAAATTTGAGGAATAAATTAATTTTTGTGTATTTTATTTAACAATTTCGAACTCTGTTTACACAGAATGTATAATGGCAGTAATGACCGTATTCTAAAGAGTTACGACGGTTAGTTAGATGATTCGGTTTACCAAAAATACATTCTAAACAGATGAATTGTTATTTTTTTAGTCCTATACTACCTCCCCAATTCTAAGAGGAAGGTTATTTTGTATCTTTCATGTTAACAGTATATATCGCTAGATATGCTTTTGACTTGGATCCACTCCTTTAGTGAACAGAAATAAGATGGCTCATAAACTAACTAGAAAAAACTAACGAAATCATCAAGTATATAATCTCATCTATTTAGACCAATAAATAGACTAGAAGAAAAGACTTAGAGTTTCACCCAAGATGTTTTTGTACAATTGATACCAGTAAGTAAGGGACTGATTTAGTGATATGATAGGTTTTTTGTTTTGTAATTTATGTATATGTCTATCAAATTGTTATATGCTGGTAGCTTGAAGATGTAATTAAATTATATGGCAGATAAATTTGGAGTTGTTAAAGAATTTAATTCTCATCAATATATTTCTTCCATGATTACGTTGTTGAAAGTAATCCCTGGAGACAAACATGGGTATATATTTACCAATAGTAAATATTGTTTTTCTCAACGGCTTTTATCACTGTTATCTTATTTTCTTTTAAAAAAATTTTTTTTTTTAAAACCTTTTAATTTTTTTATTTAAATGATTATAATTTATCTTCTTTATTATTTTCAATTGGCAATTTCTTAAAGGAGCTCTAAGTGATTAGTGCTCTGGGGTTGTGTACCATAGATGCTAGGGATGTTTGCAGGGGGTTCGAATCCACTTTAAACCGTAGGTCCCCGTCTAATATGACTGTTGGGAGTAAGGCAGACAATCCTACCCCGGAAAACAGAAAACATCTACTGTCGCGAATTCTGTCAGTAGGTAGATAACCTTGGCCCACCATGGGGCTGCTGGGCCAATGAAGAATATATTATTTGTACTTTTATTTCCCGAAATATTTTCGTTTAATATATTCGGAAAAAAAAAAATTCAAAAACAAATTAAAACCTTTTCTTAAATTAAATTAATTTTAAATATTTCAAACATATTCTATATTTTTTAATTATCTCTCTATTGACTTCTCTGATTGCCAATTTATTTTCGAATACAAAAAAAAAGCAGTTCAAGAATACAACATACAAAGTGCAAAAGAATAGAATGCGAATATAAAGGACATCTATATTTTGCAATATTTTTGAAATTTGATGCTTTAGAACAATTGGAACCGTGTCTCAAAACAAACTTTGCGCGCATCTATCAACTTTCGTCGCAACTGAAGCATTCTAACAGCCTCCAATCTAATTCTCAAAAAGTCAACATTTCTTTATTCTATCCCCTCCATTTTGAAAAAAAAGAAAATTCCACGCTGACTTTTTGTATAGATACGTTACCTCGAGTAAATTTAAAAGCTCCCTTTTCATTGTCGCAGAGCAGTCACGAATGGCTGTGAAAATGTATGTATGCAAAACACTTTCGAAAACCCTATTTGCATTTTTAGAAAACAGCCATCGCTCTTGCCTTCGGTAAAGAATCGCTTTAAGAACTAAATATAGTTCTCAAATGTCGATATGCGCGAAAAAGAGACTATTCGATGCAAGAAAATGTTCTTTCTTCGAACGTTCTTTTTTATCTTCTTTTTTCGAAAAAGCAATTTGGTGTCATAATTTTTCTTCATTTAAAACTTTTCTGCATTAGCATGTTGGAAAGAAAACAAAAAAATTCAACAGTGCAAAACGGACAAGGCGGAAAAAAATAAATAAAAGGAAATAGCATGAAGAAGAAAAGAACTTTGGCGATATAGAGCGCTTGGTGAAGAACATGAATATCGCCAAACACACTTCTAAACGATACAAAAGGAAATCTTTAAGGGTTTGTTTTTCTCTCTGTTGAGTACTTTCGGGCCAGTTTTATGGTTAAGCAAGGGAACGTATAAGGGTTTTAGAGAAAGGAAATCCAATAATTCGGTAGCAGCACATAAAGCCCGGTTGAAAATCGTTCGGTTTGCACTCGGAAGGGAAATCAATGCAAGAATGCTTTTAACTTAAACGGACCTTTAGTTTCTCCGATGGACCACACGATGGACTTCATTTATGACTCTTAAAAGCAGAGTTTGAAGCAGAGCGTTCGAAATGGGACAGGCGACAGAAGAGTTTCGAGACGTCTGGTCGTTCACAGATAAATAATGTGTTCCATTTTGTATATCTTTTGCATAATGATGTCTCAAGATGTGCAGCAGAGTAGACAAAACGATGCTGTCTCTTAAATCTCTTTTTAAACTGTTTTGTTATGAAAGTCTCCCTGAAATTCTTGTTGCTACTGAGTGTCGCAGTTAAATCAAAACTCATTTAAAAAAATTTTTAACGTGAGAAAATTACTCATTAACATCATCGAAGGGATTATACTTAAGAATATATATATATATGTGTGTGTAAAATGTATAGGGAATTTATTTTTTAAAATAGGCTCGTAAAATTTAACTCAACAATTTTTTATGATTTATGATTTTTATGATTTGAAAGCAATTAAGTTACCATTTGAAATTTGAGAGCAATCTGCCACTCGGTGTCGTGACAGCAATTATATTTGTAATAAAACATTTTGAGTGCTCTGCGCATTTTACAATGAGCAAATTAGTTGATCAAAGGAGAAATAGATTAGGTTTGAATTTTGTTTTTCAAATGAAATTATCAGTTTCTAGATGAAAATATTGCAGGATGCCTACAGTGAATCGTGCATATTAAAACCAAAAAGCATGTGAATGGTACAAAGCATTAAAAAAGCCAAAAAAGTGGTGATTAATTGGACCCATTCTAGTCACTTTCAGCTACTTCCCCTGCGACAAAATCAAAGAGTTGATCAATAATCCTCATATGAATCTTAGAGCATCGACTTCATAGGGGGAAAGTATCTTTTAAGTTTGTTTCATAACAATATGGACGTTATTTTGGGCATGAAACTCGTTTCTATACTTCTGGTTTCCAAAAAGAGCTTAATTTTGTCCAAAAAAAGATAATCGGAATAAGATCACAAACAGCCATGGTGCAAGTCATCAGTTTTTTCACCAAAACTTCAACGAATGTCATGGATCAAGCACTGCATTCACCTTTTATGATACAATGGGACATTTTCTTGTTCCTAAAGTTAAAATAATCCCTTCGAGGATGGTGTGTAGACTCGATTGAGGCCACAAAGAAAATCAATGAGACCATAACTCAATCAACCTACAAAAAGTGTATGGAAGATTAGATCGTGCACTGTCATAGCTGTATCGCACTCAATTTAAAAGTACTTTAGAGGTTACAATATAAATTTTGATAAATAAATTAAATTTTCTGTGTTTTATTTAACAAATTTCGAACTCTATTTACACAGAATATATAATGGCAGTAATGGACATTTTTCTAATGAGTCACGACGGTTAGTTACCTGATTCGATTTCTCTAATATTCATTCTATACAGACAAATTGTTATTCTTTAGTCCTATACCTCCCCAATTTTAAGCGGATTGTTATTTTGTCTCTTTCATAATAACAGTATATATCGCTAGATGTGCTTTTGACTTGGATCCACTCACCGAACTAACGAAATCATCAAGTATATAATCTCTTTTATTTAGACCAATAAATAGACTAGAAGAAAAGGCTTAGAGTTTAACTCCCAAGGCGTTTTTGTACATTGATATGGAAATACTATTGAAATATATGGAGATATATTGAATTTTGTATATTGAAAAGGAATTATCCAAAGAAATAACTCAACTAGTTTCCAAGACAGCCATGTGTTCCTCACTCAATAAGAAAGCCACATGTAGGACGAGGGGAGGGATGTAATGGGATGAATAAGCAGGAATGACAGAAGATTCAGGAAGGTTGTTGAAGATTACTAACACAACTGTTTAATGGCCCACCACGAGGCTGTTGCATCAATGAAGAAGAAGAATTCTATGTACTTTTATTTACTAAAATAATTTCGTTTAATATATTCGCAATAAAATCTTATCTTTAAAAAAAAATTTAAAACTTTTATTTAAATTAAATTAATTTTAAATATTTCAAACATATTCTAGAGTTTTAATTATCTTAACAAAGAATTATCTGATTTAGATACTCTTTTTAGAATACTAAGAACATAGTTAAAGAATACAACATACTAGTAAATCAAAAATGCGAATGCGAAAAGCGTCTATATTTTGCAATCTTTTTTGAAAATTGATGCTTTGGAACAATTGTAACCGTGTCTCAAATAACCTTTGCTTGCATCTATTAACTTTCGTCGCAACTGAAGCATTCTAACAGCTTCCAATCTAATTCTCAAAAAGTCAGCATTTCTTTATTCTTTCCCCGCCATTTTGAAAAGAATATATTTGCAGGCTGACTTTCTGTATAGATACGTTTCCTCAAGTCAATTTAAAAGCACCCTTTTCATTGTCACAGAGCAGTTGCGAATATATGTGGGAAAATGTTTGTATGCAAAAACACTTTCGAAAACCCTATTTGCATTTTTAGAAAACAGCCATCGCTCTTGCCTTCGGTTAAAGAATCGCCTTAAGAACTAAATATTGTTCTCAAATGTCGGTATGCGCGATAAAGAAGGACTATTCGATGGAAGAAAACGTACAATTTTCTTCGAACGTTCTTTTTTTTTTTTTCCTTTATCTTCTTTCGAAAAAAGCAGTTTGGTGTCATAATTTTTCTTCATTTAAAACTTTTCTGCATCAGCATGTTGGAAAAAAAACAAAAAATTCAACAGTGCAAAAAAAAGTACAAGGAAGAGGAAAAAAATAACTTTAAATAAAATGAAGAAGAAAAGAACTTTTGGCGATATAGAGCTCTTGGTGAAGAATATGAATATCGCCAAACACACTTCTAAACGGAACCAAAAAGGAAATCGTTAAGGGTTTGTTTTTCTCTCTGTTGAGTACTTTGGGCCAGTTTGATGATTAAGCAAGGGAACGTGTGGGAGTTTCGGAGAAAAAGAAATCTAATAATTCGGTAGCAGCACATAAAGCCCGGTTGAAAATAGCTCGATTTGCACTCGGAAGAGAAATCAATGCAAGAAGACTTTTAAGGTAAACGGACCTTAGATATTCCAAAGGGCCAGACGGTGGACTGTTACATTTATGACTCTTAAAAGCAAGAGTTTGGAGAAGAACGTTCGAAATGGGACAGGCGACAGAAGAGTTTCAAGACGTCTGGTCGTTCGCAGGTAAATAATGTGTTCCATTTTGTATAATCTTTTGCTAACGATGTTTCAAGATGTACAGCAGGGTGGATAAGATGATGTTGTCTCTTAAATCTCTTTTTAAACTGCCTTCTTATGAAAGTATCAGAGAAATTCTTGTTCTACTGCATTTAGCCGTCAAATCAAAACTCATCTAAGAAATAAAAACTTAAGAGTGAGAAATTTACTCATTACCCTCATCCAAAAGGAATATATTTACGAATATACAGACCTATTTTGCAGTAATAACCTATTTTGACCTACCTAGACCTATTTTGCAGTATATGTGTGTGTGTGTATATATATATATATATGTATGTGTGTTTAAAGTGTAATGAATTTTGTAATTTAAAATATGCTTGACCGACCATTTTGCTGCTGCGCCAATGAAGAAGAAATTCTTTGTTCTTATATTTCACAAAATATTTTCGCTTAATATTTTCGCAATAAAGAAATTCTCTTGAAAACAAATTAAAACTTTTCATTAAATTAAATTAATTCCAAATATTTCTAACATATTTTTATATTTTTTTAATTATCTCTCCAATTACTTCTCTGTTTTAGTTCATTTTTTAGAATACAAAGAACGTTGTTCAAGAATACAACATAGAAATAAGCAAAAGAATAGAATGCGAATGCAAAGATCATCTTTTTTTGCAAATTTCTGAAATTTGATGCTTTAGAACAGTTGTGACAGCGTCTCAAAATAACCTTTGCGTGCATCTATTAACTTTCGTCGCAACTAAAGCATTCCAACAGCCTCCGATCTAATTCTCAAAAAGTCAGCAAATCTTTATTTTTTCCCCAGCCATTTCAAAAAAAAAAATAAATATTCCGCGCTGACTTTTTGTATAGATACGTTTCCTCAAGTCAATTTAAAAGTTCTCTTTTCATTGTCGCAGAGCAGTTGCGAATAGCTGTGAAAATGCATGTATACAAAACACTTTCGAAAACCCTATTTTGCAGTTTTAGAAAACAGCCATCGCTCTTGCCTTCGGTAAAGAATCGCTTTAAGAACTAAATATAGTTCTCAAATGTCGATATGCGAGATAAAGAAGGACTATTCGATGGAAGAAAACGTTCTTTCTTCGAACGTTTTATTTTTTTTTTTAACTTCTTCTTTCGAAAAAAGCAGTTTGGTGTCATAATTTTTCTTCATTTAAATTTTTCTGCATTAGCTTGTTGGAAAGAAACAAAAAATTCATAGTGCAAAAAGTACAAAGAAGAGAAAAGAACTTTGGCGATATAGAGCGCTTGATGAAGAATATGAATATCGCCAAACACACTTCTAAACGGAAACCAAAAATGAAATCGTTAAGGGTTTGTTTTCTCTTTTGTTGTGTACTTTTGGGCAAATTTTATGGTTAAGCAAGGGAACGTGTAGGGTTTTTGAGAAAAGGAAATCCAATAATTCGGTAGCAGCACATGAAGCCCGGTTGAAAATCGTCCGGTTTGCACTGGGGGGGGAAATCAATGCAAGAAGGCTTTTAAGTTAAACGGACATTTAATTTTTCCGAAGGGCCATACGATGGACTACATTTATGACTCTTAAAGCAGAGTTTGGAGCAGAACGTTCGAAACGGACAGGCGACAGAAGAGTTTCGAGACGTCTGGTCGTTCACAGATAAATAATGTGTTCCATTTTGTATATCTCTTGCATAATGATGTCTCAAAAGATGATGCAGCAGGGTAGATAAAACGATGCTGTCTCTTAAATCTCTTTTAAACTTCCTTCTTATGAAAGTCTCTTAGAAGTGATATTATAAGCCTCTTGTGATACGTTTCTTGTTCCTGCTGCATTTCACCGTCAAATCAAAAACTCATTTAAGAAAAAAAAAAAAAATTTTAAAGTGGAAAAAGTTACACATTAACATCATCGAAAGGATTATATTTAGGAATATAGTGACCTTATTTTGCAACAATATATATATAGAGAGAGTGTGGGGGGTGTAAAGTATGGTGAATTTGTAGCTTAAAAATATGCTCGTAAAAACCATCTCAACAATTTTTTTTTTATGATTTGAAAGCACTGTATTATGTTTTCACTTGGAATTTGAGCGCAATCTGCCATTCGTTGCATTGATATCAAATATATTTGTAATCAAACATTTTGAATGTTATGTGATTTTTTAAAATGGAAAAATTAGTTCATCAAAGGAGAAATATGGTGGGAATTTTGTGTTTCAAACGAAATTTCTTGTCGCCAAATCGCTGAAAATATTGCAGGATGCCTACAGTGAATCGTGCATATTAAAAACACAAACATATGAATGGTACAAAAATTCAAGAAAGCATTGCTCAAAAATCCTCATGTGAGTCTTAGTCCATTGACTTAATAGGGCAACGCATCTTTTAAATCCTTTCATAACATTGTGGGTGATATTTTGGGCAAGAAACTCGTCTCTATACTTCTGGTTCCAAAGAAGCTTAATTTTGCCGAAACGATCATTGAAATATGATCGCAACAGCCATGGTGCAAGTCATTAGTTTCTCGCCAAAACCTCAACGAATGTCATGGACCAAGCACTGCATTCACCTTTTATGACACAATTTGGCATTTTCTTGTTCCCAAAGTTAAAACTATCTCTTTGAGGAAGGTATATAGACTTGATTGAGGCCATAAAAAAAATTCGCTGAGGGGAATACCTCAATCAGCCTACGAAAAGTGTATGGAAGATTAGATCATACGAAGTCATAGTTATCGCACTCAAATTAAACTACTTTAGAGGTGACAAAATAAATTTTGATAAATAAATTAAATTTTCTGTGTTTTATTTAACAATTTCTGAAATCTATTTAGACAGAATGCATAATGGCAGTAATGGTCATGTGGCAGATAAATTTGGAGTCTTTAAAGAATTTAATTCTCATCAATATATTTTTTCCATGATCATGTTGTTGAAAGTAACCAACTAGAGACAAACATGGGAATATATTTATCAATAGTAAATATTGTTTGTCTTAATGGCTTCTAATATTTTTATTTTCTCAAAATAGTTTAAAAAAAAAAACTTTATTTTTTTTTTTATTTAAATGATTATAATTTATCTTGTTTATTATTTTAAATTGGCAATTTATTTAAGGAGCCTGAGTGATTAGTGCTCTGACGTTCTGTACCATAGATGCTAGGGATGTTTGCAGTGGTTCGAATACACTTTAAGCAGTAGGTAACGGTCTAATATGATTGTTGGGAGTAAGACAGACAATCCTATCCCGGAAAACAGAAAACATCTACTGTCGCGAAATCTGTCAGTAGGCAGATGACCTTGGCCCAACGTGGGGCTGTTGAGCCAATTAAGAAGGAATTTTTTGTACCTGAATTCTTTATTTCCCGAAATATTTCCGTTTAATATATTCGAATAAAAATTCTCTTGAAAACAAATTAAAAAGTTTCCTTAAATTAAATTAAATCTAAATCTTTCAAACATATTCTATATTTTTTTAATTATCCCACCAATTACTTCTGTGATATAGTTCATTTTTTTAGAATACGTAGATCAAGAACGTAGTTCAAGAATATAACATACAAGTAAACAAAAGAATAGAATACGAATGTGAAGAACATCTATTTTTTGCAATATTTTTAAAATTTGATGCATTAGAAGAATTGTAACCATGTTTCAAAATAACCTTTGCATGCATCTATTAACTTTCGTCGCATCTGAAGCATTCTAACAACTTCCAATCTAATCATCTAAAAGTCAGCATTTCTTTATTCTTTCCAAGCCATTTCGAAAAAAATATTCCACGCTGACTTTTGTATAGATACGTTTCCTCAAGTCAATTTAAAAGCTCACTTTCCATTTTCGCCGAGCAGTTGCGAATAGCGGTGAAAATGCTTGTATGAAAAACACTTTCGAAAACCCTATTTGCATTTTTAGAAAACAGCCATCACTCTTGCCTTCGGTTAAAGAATCGCTTTGAAAAATAAATATAGTTCTCAAATGTCGATATGCGCGATAAAGAAGGACTATTCGATGGAAGAAAACGGACTTTCTTCGAACGTTCTTTTTTTTCTTTATCTTCTTCTTCGTAAAAAGCAGTTTGGTGTCATAATTTTTCTTCATTTAAACTTTTCTGCATTAGCATGCTGGAAAGAAACAAATATTCAACAGTGCAAAAAGTACAAGGAGGAAAAAATAAATAAAAAAAAATGAAGAAGAAAAGATATAGATATAGAGCGCTCGGTGAAGAATATGAATATCGCCAAACACACTTCTAAGCGGAACCCTAAAAGAAAATCGTTAAGGGTTTTGTTTTCTCTCTGTTGAGTACTTTTTGGTCCAGTTTGATGGTTAAGCAATGAAACATGGGGTTTTGAAAAGGTTAATTCGACAGAAGTAGATAAAGCCCGGTTGAAAATCGTTTGGTTTGCACTCTGAAGGAAATCAATTTGGAGAAAACCTTCAGGAAATGCGATGGACTACATTTATGACTCTTAAAAGCAAGAGTTTTGAAATGGGACAGGCGACAGAAGGGTTTCGAGACGTCTGGTCGTTCGCAGATAAATAATGTGCTCCATTTTGTATATCTTTGCATAATGATGTTTCCAGTGGAGGGTGGATGAAATAAGGCTGTCTCTTAAATATCTTTTTTAAACTGCCTTCTTATGAAAGTATCAGAAAGTTCTTGTTGCTACGGAGCTTCGTAGTGAAATCAAAACTCATTTAAGAAAAAAATTATAGTGAAAAAGATAGGATTATATTTAGGAATATACGCCCATATATATATAATGAGCGTGGTTGTTTGTGTGTGTATTTGCGGTAAATTTGGTTTAAAATACTCAAAAAGCATTTTTTGAACAATTGAACTGAACAATTTTTTTTGTAATTTCTAAGCATTGTATTAAGTTGTCATTTGGAATCTGAGCGCTATCTGCCACTTGGTGTATTGACAACAACTTTATTTGTAATTAAACATTTTTAGTGCTTTGCGATTTTTACAATTTAAAAATTAGTTGATTAAAGGTGGAATAGAGTAGGTGGAACTTTTGTGTTTCAAACGAAATTTTTGTCGCCAAATCGCTGAAAATATTGCAAGATGCCTACAATGAATCGTGCATGTTAAAACCACAAGCATGTGATTGGTACAAAGCCTTCAAAAAAGCCAAAATGTGGTGATTAATTGGCCCCGTTCTTGTCGACCTTCAACTGCTTCAGCTTTGACAAAATAAAGAGTGGCAATCAAAAATCCTCCAGATGAGTCTTAGAGAATTGACTTAATGGAGGTACGTATCTTTTTAATCCTCTCATAACATTATGGATGATATTTTGGGCTTAAAACGCGTCGCCATACGTCCGGTTCCAAAAAGAGTTCAACTTTGTCCAAAATGATCCTCAGAATAATTTCGCAACAACAAGGTGCAAGTCATTATTGTGCAAGTTCTTTTCGTGGAATCTTCAACGAATGTCATCGACCAACACTACATTCAACTTTTATGGCACAATTTGATATGTTCTTGTTTCCAAATATAAAACTACCCTTTCGAGGAAGGTTAATATACTCGATTGAGACCAGAAAAGAAATTTCGCTGAAAGGCATACCTCATTCAGCTTACGAATAGTGTATGGAAGATTAGATCATGCCCTGTCATAGTTGTAGCATTCCACGTAATGTACTTTGGAGACGACAAAATAATTTTTGAAGAACAAATTAACTTTGTGTTTGTGTTTTAACAATTACGAACACTTTTTACTGAAAATGTATTATGACCATTCGCTTGAAGGTCATATTCTAAACAGTCACGGGGTTTGTCACATGATTCAATTTCTATAAAATACAATCAACACAGACGAATTGTTAATCTTCAGTCCTACACCTCATCAATTCTAAGAAGAAGGAATTTTTTCTTCTCCATGTCATCAGAATATATCGCTAGATGTGTTTTGACTTAGATCCACTCATTTAGTGAGGAGAAATATCATGACTTATTATTTCTAGAGTTATGTATGCCTTGATATGCCTATCCCTCTTAATGTGATAATTAATTTCTTTTTGAATTTCGCTGATTTTTTTAAAAACTTGCTTCACATCCTGTTTTATATGTTTCGTATAGATATAAAAATAAGTGGGGAATTTTTTTTTTCGATACATTACAATCCATTAACCCTTTTGCTATTTTTTTTCAAATGTTTTTCGGTTTCATTGCTGCACACCTTGAATGTTGAACAAATTCTTCCTTTCTCTTTCTTAATTTTCAAGGGGACTGAATATGATGCTTATTATTGTGGGTTTGTTATGCTATTTGATTGTTTTTTCCTTGAATCACATGTAGACAATGCCATGCCTCATAGGGACTTTGTTATGCAAGCTGACAGAGCTTTTAATTCTAATTCATTCCTCTTTTCGGATATTTGTGTTGATATATATATATATATATATATATATATATATACAGAGAGAGAGAGATATATATATACAGGGCAAAAAGAGATATATGCATTGTCGACTCTAAGTAAGAAGATATTTTGTTTGCTCCGTGTTAGCTGAATACGTTTCTAAATCCGTATTTTAACAGAAATAACATGACTTATAATTTCTTGAGGATATGTATTGCTTGACGAAGATATCCTGAGTATGTTATAATTTATTTCTTTTCTAATCCTAATTTATATCAATTTTTTACGAATTTTCTGATCCACATGTTTTTCACATCCTATCTTTATATATTTTGTACAAATTTTTGTGTTCTAATTTCTTTTTATTTGCCATAGTGGTTTTGCCCTTTAACATTGTGATCTATGTGCTTTATGTTTATTAAATGATTTTAAGATTCGTTGTTGCAGTTCATGCTCATTTCGGATCATGAATAATTTCTTCGTTTTCTTTTTCTGAAAGGTTTGAATGTGAGGTAATGTAGCATTTTTTTAAGAATGTTGCGATTCTTTTGTTATACATTTTACGTGAAACGAATACCGGTAGCAACTTTAGGCGTGCAAAATGATCGTGTTTCTACACTCAAGAGCCAAAACATTAAGGCCACCCCTACATTTTGCAATGAACTCGCCTGGATAACGTGGAAGGCACGTGATCAGGTGGAAGTGGTATTTAACTGTTGCTGGAGAGTCTGAAGAATCATTCTTTTCACTTACTTCTGTGTGTGATAGGAAAGGCTGCGGATCTAAGCGACTTTGATAGAGGGGCAGATTGTAATGGCTCGAAGGCTCAGAACAAGTATTTCGAAACTGCACGACTCGTTGGTTGTTCGCGATCTACAGTTGTTAGTACTTATGCAAAGTGGATGAATGACGGTGAAGCCAGCTGTAGACGACATGGTGTTGGACGTCCACACGCTATCAAAGAAGAAGGTCGTCGGAGACTGTCTTGCATGGTGAAGCAAAACCGGAGCCAGACAGTGGCTCAGCTGATAGTCCAATACAATGCAGGGTCAAGCAGAATAGTATCGGAGCACACTGTTCAGCGGACACTGTTGGGTATGGAGCTACGCAGCAAACGTCCCACTCGTGTGCCTTTGCTGACCAAGCGTCATCGCCAACTGCGCCTTGCGCTGGGCCCGGGAACATCTTGACTGTTCCAGGGATCAGTGGGAGAGAGTTGCCTGGTCAGATGAATCACGGTTTGTAATTCATCACGCAGATGGCCGTGTCAGGATACGTCGTCTTCCAGGCGAACAGTTGCTCCTTCAATGTACAGTAGGTCATACACAGGCCAGTGGTTGTGGTATTATGCTTTGGGGCAGGTTCTCTTGGGCTTCTCTGGGACCCGTGGTTGTGGTAGAGCAGACCACGAATGCTACAGGGTATCTGAACATCAATGCGGACCAGTTTGCACCCTTACATGGCCTCTGTTTTCCAGCTGGAAATGGAATGTTTCAACAGGATAACGGCCCTTGTCACAAGGCTAAAATTGAGGTTTCCAGGAACATGATGCTGAATTCCAGTTAATAACCTGGCCGCCTACCTCACCGATCTCAATCCGATATAACACATTTGGGATGTCCTGGGCCGGCAGCTCAGAGTTCAAAGACCACCAATTCGCAATATCTCGGATTTGCGTGACCGTTGCTTAAACATCTGGTACAATCTGTCTCCGGCCATCTACCAAGGACTTGTGGCATCCATGCCAAGGCTGGTTGAAGCTGTGTTGCGCGCCAAAAGGTGGGTCAACTCGTTATTGACAGGTGGCCATAATGTTTTGGCTCTTGAGTGTATATGTTATCTTGTAAACGTGAAAGAATATATATATACATTGTATCCCTGCAAGACCATGTGAACTCTGCACAACCAATACAATGCAGGGCCAAGTAGAATAGTATCGGAGCACACTGTACAGCGGACACTGTTGGATATGGGGCTACGCAGCAAGCGTCCCACTCGAGTGCCTTTGCTGACCAAGCGTCATCGCCAACTGCGCCTGCGCTGGGCCCGGGAACATCGTGACTGGTCCATGGATCAGTGGGAGAGTTGCCTGGTCAGATGAATCACGGTTTGTCATTCATCACGCCGATGGTCGTGTCAGGATACGCCGTCTTCCAGGCGAACAGTTGGTCCCTCAATGTACAGTAGGTCATACACAGGCTGGTGGTGGCGGTATTGGGCCCTGGGGACGTTATCTTGGGCGTCTCTGGAACCCGTGGTTGTGGTAGAGCAGACCATAAATGCTACAGGGCTTCTGAACATCATTGCGGACCTGTTGCATCCTTACATGGCCTCTGTTTTCCAGCTGGAAATGGAATGTTCCAAGGACAAAGCCCCTTGTCAAAAGGCTAAAATTGTGTTGGTGTGGTTCCAGGAAAATGATGCTGAATTCCAGTTAATGTCCTGGCCGCCTAACGCACCGGATCTCAATCCGATAGAACGCATTTGGGATGTCCTGGGACGGCAGCTCAGAGTTCAAAGACCATCAAATTGCAATATCTCGGATTTGCGTGACTGTTGCTTAAACATCTGGTACAATCTGTCTCCGGCCATCTACCAAGGACTTGCGACATCCATGCCAAGGCGGTTTGAAGCTGTGTTGCGCGCCAAAGGTGGGCCAACTCGTTATTGACAGGTGGTCATAATGTTTTGGCTCTTGAGTGTAATTCACTACCTGTTTATTCTATTTTGCATTTTGTATTCACGTGTTGTGTTCTTCATTTATACACACGCACACACACACACACACACATATATATATATATATATCTTGCAATATGGATTAAAATTTTCTGCTTTTAAATTATTTCTGAACACTACGGTTATTTTTTTGTTTCTCAACAAAAAGACACTTTCTACTTTTTAAACAAACGTTACCCCATTATGAATCTTTTGAACTCTACAGAATTTTATTAGTTATTCAGGAATCCAGACATTTAAACATAATTTTATTTTTGCATCATCAACTAAAAGTACTTAGAATGATATATTTTGTATCATTGACTTTTTGTATCATTGATTTTTTTGTATCATTGAAGTACTTTTAGTAAAGTACTTAGAAACATGCCCTTTATATCAACTATAAGTACATATAGTCATCATAACTTTCAAGACACTTATCCTATACATAACAATCCATTATGAATATAAAATATTTATTATATATTATAATCCAAAAAATAAAAAACTTTTTGTATGGAAATATTGTTAATAGTAAATAAAGAATTTTCTTATAGAAACAGACATAATCAAACAACTTATCATGAAGTATCAGTAAATTATACAGACAACCATTACTTCAAGAGACCTTAGATCATGAGTTCCCAGACCTATTTGTTTTATTGCTCCTTTTCATAAAAGAAACTAATCTGAACACCCTCCGTCCTCCCCGTAGAAATTTACTTTCTTTAAGCAATCAAAAAAGATACAGAACGAATTGAATTTTTTTTTTTTTAAATATCATCTAAAGTTGTTGCAAATTACACACCTTGGAGCTCGGATTTATAATTTATCGGAATTTTCATGCCGCCATATAACAGTTCAAAACGACTGCCACTATCTGGTGGGCGTAAAAAAAATCTAGTAGCAATAAAAAATAAAGTTTTTCTGTAATTAAAAATAACTAATAAGAAATTTTCAGTGATTTTTTCTACGCTTAATAAACTAAAAGGAAAATATTTGGATTTTTAAATGTTACAACTTGAAGTTTAGTAATATAGATAGTTTAAAACAAATATCATGCTTTAAGTATAGAAAGATTGATTCAAGAGTAGATTCAAAGATTTATTCACATATGAAGATTCATATATCTATATATCTATATATATGTATATTGTATTTTTATATTGCGATTGCTCTTATAATAAAATTTTAATTGTTAATGAAGATTCATACATCATATCTATCGTATGGTGATGAATAAAGTTATGGTATGATATTTTAGTCCTGATAATAGGCTAAATAGGATAGTTTTATAGGCTAAATTTGTACTTAATTTCTATAATAAAAAATAAATAAAACAGGATAAAGACTTACTAGTCACAATTCTAACATTACTGGTTTTCGATTTCAGCAAAAGAATTCTGAAACAAAACTCTACATAAAAAAAAAACTGATCCATTGTTTGGTTATATAGTACGACGTCTAAACGTATAGCTGGTTAACATTTTTAAAAACTTTCGATTACAGTGTCTGCATTGTGCGACTGCCAAGATACCAGCCGCAAAAAGCAAATAAATTCAAAAAAACTTGTGTGTATACTTTCTCCCATGAGCCTGTCTTGTCACCCAACGAACGAGCCAAGAAACAAACCACGACACAAACGATCTGACGCATATGATCTATCTGTGCGGTCTAGACGGCCATCCATTCTTCAGTTGGGCACCCGAATAAGGATAAAAAAACATCCACCATTATGCCTATCCTGTTCGCCCATTTTTTTTTCCATGGACCCATAAGGACATGTCCTGGGGAAAGGGATGGCAGAGACGCTGTCATACAGTTTGCGGTGGACGTTGACCATGTGTAATATGCTCTGTCATCCGAGATGCATTGTTTGGCCTTCTAATCGGCACACATACTGCGCACCCGTCAAAACTGCTGATGGATCACGTTGCTCCACTTGCCAGCATATGCAGAGGAATATACTGCATACGAATAACGCGAATCGGGGTATTCAGTGCAGGGCATGAGTTTAAGGGATTGGAAAAGTGTCATTTACAGCAATGAATATGTCATAGGGAGCCAGTGTACATAAGGATTCGTTAAAGTTTCAAATGTATTTCATAAACAAGAACAATTCTAATATTCTTTGCAAAATAAATCTTTCAGTGTCTAGTAAATCTATGTTTTATGTATGTCAGTGCTTCCTAAAATTAAGTGATCACACAGGATGAGCATGAACAGAGTTAATAATGAGCACAAACTTTAATTCTCATAAATTCAAAAAAAAATATTTCCTATTCAATAAGTAATTCGTTATTTTAAATTTAAATAACTTAATTTTTTTTAAAACAATGAGAAAACCTACTCAAAACTCAGCAAATCAAGCAACTGACAACTTCCTTTCCCACTACGTTAATAGGCATGATAAATCTGTAAGGCAGAATGTCCTTTGCAGAATATTTGTCTTGTGGAGAAAGGAAAAGAGACGTCAACTTCCAGATACTACCGATGAGGTGTTTAAAATTGTGAGAGTAGTGCAGCAAATTAAATATACTTATATTTTTCTCATAATAAAACATATAAAAAAGCCTCCTTTTCCAAATCTATCATTTAAAAGATGGTAATCTATCGATTTTTCGCAATATTTTGAAAGTTGATGCTTTAGAACAATTGTGTCTCAAAATAACCTTTGTGTGTATCTATTAACTTTCGCCGCAACTGAAGCATTCTAACAGCTACCAATCTAATTCTCAAAAAGGCAGCATTTCTTTATACTTTCACTCCATTTTTTAAAAAAGAAAATTTCACGCTGACTTTTCGTATAGATACGTTTCCTCAAGCTCCTTTTTATTGTCGCGGAGCAGTTGTGAATAGCTGTGAAAATGTATGTATGCAAAACACTTTCGAAAACCCTATTTGCATTTTTTGAAAACAGCCATCGCTCTTGCGTTCGGTAAAGAATCGCTTTAAAAACTAAATATAGTTCTCAAATGTCGATATGCGCGATAAAGAAGGACTATTCGATGGAAAAAACGTTCTTTCTTCGAACGTTCTTTTTTTGTTCTTTATCTTCTCCTTTCGTAAAAAGCAGTTTGGTGTCATAATTTTTCTTCATTTAATCTTTTTCTGCATTAGCATGTTGGAAAGAAAACAAAAATTCAACAGTGCAAAAAGTACAAGGAGGACAAAAAAATAAATAAACAAAATAAAACAGGATGAAGAAGAAAAAAACTTTGGCGATATAGAGAGCTCGGTGAAGAATATGAATATCGCCAAACACATTTCTAAGCGGAACCAAAAAGGAAATCGTTAAGGGTTTGTTTTCTCTCTGTTGAGTACTTTTGGGCCAGTTTTATAGTTAAGCAACGGAGTGTCTGGGGTTTTGGAGAAAAGGAAATCCAATAATTCGGTAGCATCACATAAAGCCCGGTTGAAAATCGTTTGGTTTGCACTCGGAGGGGAAATCATTGCAAGAAGGCTTTTAAGGTAAACGGACCTTTAGATATTCCGAAGGGCCATGCGATGGACTGTTACATTTATGACTCTTAAAAGCAAGAGTTTAGAGCAGAACGTTCGAAATAGGAAAGGCGACAGAAGTGTTTCGAGACGTCTGGTCGTTCGCAGATAAATAATGTGTTCCATTTTGTATATCTTTTGCATAATGATGTAGATAAAATGTTGCTGTCTCTAAAATCTCTTTTAAACTGCCTTCTTATGAAAGTCTCGGGGAAGTTCTTGCTTCTACGGAGCTTTGCAGTCAAATCAAAAACTCATCTAAGAAAAAAAAAAATTTAAATGAGAAAGTTACTCATTACCATCATCGAAAAGATTATATTTAGGAATATACAGCCTTATTTTGCAGTAACAATGTATGTGTGTGTAAAGTATAGAGAATTTGCTGTTTAAAATATACTCGAAAAACAATTTCTCAACTATTTATTTTAATGATTTGCAAGCACTGTATTAAGTTACCATTTGGAATTTAAGCGCAATCTGCCACTTGGTGTGCTAACAGCAACTATATTTTTAATCAAAATTTTCAGTGCTCTGCAATTTTTTACAACGGAAAAATTACCTGAACGTATTAATAACTGTGAATTTTGTGTTTCAAACTAAATTTCTCATCTCCAAATAGCAGAAAATATTGCACCATATCTATGGTGAATAGTACATGTTGAAAACACAAGCATGTGAATGGTACAAAGCATTCAAAAAGAGCCAAAAAGTTATTAATTGGTCGTATTCTGGTCAACCTTCAGCTACTTCCGCTTCTACAAAATCAAGGATCTTGTAATTAAAAATCCTCACATGAGTCTTAGAGAGCTGGCATAAGACGAGAACGTATCTTTTAAAACAATTCATAATATTATGGATGATGTGATGAAACTCTCAGCCATACGTCTGGTTCCAAAAGAGCTTCATTTTGATTAAAAATATCATCGGAATAAGATCTCAACAGGCATGGTGCAAGCCATTATTGCGTAACAGTATTTCACCATAGCCTTAACGAAAGTCATGGACCAAGCGCTGCATTCACCTTTTATGACACAATTTAGCTTTTTCTTGTCCCAAATTTAAAACTACTCTTTCGAGGAAGGTGAATAGGCTGAATTGAAACCATAAAAAAAATTCACTGAAGTATATATCAATCAGAATACGAAAAGTGTATGGAGGATTAGGTCATGCTCTGTCATGTAATTTATTTTATAGGTGATAAAATAAATTTTGAGGAATAAATTAATTTTGTGTATTTTATTTAACAATTTCAAACCCTCTTTACACAGTATGTATAATGGCAGTAATGGCCGTATTCTAAAGAGTAACGACGGTTAGTTACCCGATTCGATTTACCAAAAATACATTCTAAACAGACGAATTGTTGTTTTTCAGTCCTATACTACCTCCCCAATTCAAAGCGGAAGATTATTTTGTCTCTTACATGTCAACAGTATATGTCGCTAGATGTGCTTTTGGTTTGGATCCACTCATTTAGTGAACAGAAATAGCGTGGCTTATAAACTAACTAGAAAAAAACTAACTGAAAACTAACGAAATCATCAAGTATATAATCTCATTTATTTAGATCAATAAATAGACTAGAAGAAAAGGCTTAGAGTTTCTCCCAAGGCGTTTTTGTACAATTGATACCAGTAAGCAAGATACTCAGGTTGATTCTTGGTGTCATAGTATCAAGAATTATCCAAAGAAATAACTCAACTCGTCTCCAAGAAATCCATGTGTTCTTCAGCCAAACACAAAGCCACATGTAGGACGAGAAGAGGGATAGAATAGGATGAATAACCAGGGATGACAGAAGATTCAGGAAGGTTGTTCAAGATTGGTAACTCAACTGTTTAGTGATACGATAAGCCTTTGTTTGTAATTTATGTACATTTCTATAAATTGTTTTTATTCTGTTCGTTTGAAGATGTAATTAAATTATGTGGCAGATGAATTTGGAATAGTTAAAGAATTTAATTCTTATCAATATATTTCTTACACTATCACGTTGTTGAAAGTAACCACCTAGAGACAAACATGGGAATATATTTGCCAATAGTAAATATTGTGTGTCTCAATAGCTTCTATCAATTATCTTATTTTCTCAAAACAATTTTTAAAAAAAACATTTTTTTTTTTTTATTTAAATGATTATAATTTATCTTGTTTATTATTTTAAATTGGTAATTTATTTAAGGAGCCTGAGTGATTAGTACTCTGGCGTTCTGTACCACAGATGCTAGGGATGTTTGTAGTGGTTCGGAATCCACTGTAAACCGTAACCACCATCAGGCTGTTTGCGCCAAAGAAGAAAAATTCTTTTATACATTTAATTCCCGAAATATTTTTGTTGAATATATTTGCAATAAAAAATTCTCTTGAAAACAAATTAAAACCTTTCCTTAAATTAAATTAATTCTAAATATTTCAAACAAATTCTATATTTTTAAATATTTCACGATCGATTATTAGATCCTTTTTTTAGAAAACAAAGAACGTAATTCAAGAATACAACATACAAGTAAACAAAAGAATAGAATGCGAATGCGAAAAGTAATTATTTTTTGCAATATTTTTGAAATTTGATGCACTAGAACAATCGTGACCATGTCTCAAAATAACCTTTGGGCGCATCTATCAACTTTCGTCGCAGCTGAAGCATTCTAACAGCTTCCAATCTAATTCTCAAAAAGTCAGCATTTCTTTACTCCTTCCACCATAATAAAAAAAAAAATAAAAATTCCCGCACTGACTTTTTGTATATATGCGTTTCCTCAAGTCAATTTAAAAGCTCCCTTCTCATTGTCGCGGAGCAGATCGCGAATAGCTGTGAAAATGTATGTATGCAAAACACTTTCGAAAACCCTATTTGCATTTTTAGAAAACAGCCATCGCTCTTGCCTTCCGTTAAAGAATCGCTTTAAGAACTAAATATAGTTCTCAAATGTCGATATGCGCGATAAAGAAGGGACTATTCGATGTGGAAGAAAACGCTCTTTCTTGAACATTCTTTTTTTTTTTTCTTTCTTTATCATCTTCTTTCGAAAAAAGCAGTTTGGTGTCATAATTTTTCTTTATTTAAACTTTTCTGCATTAGCATGTTGGAAAGAAACAACAAAAATTCAACAGTGCAAAAAGCACAGGAAGGATAAAAAATAAATGAAAATGAAACAGTACGAAGAAGAAAAGAAAAAGAAAGAAAGAACTTTGGCGATATAGAGAGCTCGGTGAAGAATATGAATATCGCCAAACACATTTCTAAAGCGGAACCAAAAGGAAATCGTTAAGGGTTTGTTTTTCTCTCTGTTGAGTACTTTTGAGCCAGTTTTATAGTTAAGCAACAGAGTGTCTGGGGGGTTTCGGAAGAAAAAGGAAATCAATAATTCGGTAGCATCATAAAGCCCGGTTGAAAATCGTTTGGTTTGCACTCGGAGGGGAAATCATTGCAAGAAGGCTTTTAAAAGGTAAACGGACCTTTAGATATTCCGAAGGGCCATGCGATGGACTGTTACATTTATGACTCTTAAATGCAGAGTTTGAAGCAGAACGTTCGAAATAGGAAAGGCGACAGATGTTTTCGAGACGTCTGGTCGTTCGCAGATAAATAATGTGTTTCATTTTGTATATCTTTTGCATAATCAAAGATGTAGGGGGATAAAATGATGATGTCTCTTAAATCTCTTTTTAAACTGCCTTCTTATGAAAGACTCAGTAGTTGCTACTGATTTTCGCAGTCAAATCAAAAACTCATCTAAAAGAAAAAAAAATTTAAAAGTGAGAAAGTTACTCATTATTATATTTAGTATATAGAAAAAAAAAGATTATATTTAGTAATATATAGATCTATTTTGCAGTAATATATATATAAATGAGTGAGTGTTGTGTGTGTGTGTGTATTTAAAGTATAGTGAATTTGTAATGGAAAATATGCTCTTCAAAAACCTCACATTTTTTTTTTTTTGATTTGCAAGTACTGTATTAAGTTGATCAAAGGAGAAATAGATTAGGTTTGAATTTGGTTTTCAGCATAGATTAGGAAATTTCTTGTCGCCCTAATCGCTGAAAATATTACAGGATGTCTATAGTGAATTGTACATGTTAAACACACAAGCTTGTGAATGGTACAAGGCATCTAAAAAACCAAAAACTGGTGATTAATTGGCCCCATTCTGGTCTACCTTCAGCTGCTTCAGATTCGACAAAATCAAAAGTGGGGGATCAAATATCCTCATACGAGTCTTTCAGAATTGACTTAATAGGGAATGTATCTTTTAAGTCCTTTCATAATATTATGGATGATATTTTAGGCATGAAACTCGTCTCCATACTTCTGGTTCCAAAAGAGCTTAGTTTTGTCCAAAAGATCCTTAGAATAAGATCGCCACAGCCATGGCGTAAGCCATTATTATGCAAGAGGTTTTCCACAAGAAGCCTCAACGAATGCTATCATGAACCAAGCACAGCATTAAACTTTTATGACACAATTTGACATTTTTCTTGTTCCTAAAGTTAAAACTATCCCTTTGAGGACGGTGTATAGACTCGATTCAGATCATAAATTTATTTGAAGGGCTTAACTCAAATCAGCCTACTAAAAGTGTATGGGAAGATTCTATAATACGAAGTTATAGTTGTATCATACTCAAATTAAATTATTTGAGGTGACAAATAAATTTTATTGAAAAATTAAATTTTGTGAGTTTTATTTAACAATTTCGTACTTTCTTTACACAGAATGTATAATGGCAGTAATGGCCGTATTCTAAAGGGTCACGTTTAATGAGTTAGTTATCTGATTCGATTTCCCTAAAATACATTCTAAACAGACGAATTGTTATTATTTCGTCCTATACCTCCCACAATTCTAAGTGGAAAGTTCTTTTGTCTCCCTCCATGTTATCATAATATATCGCCAGACGTGTTTTTCACTTGCATTCACTCATTCAGTGAGCAAAAATTACATGTAGCTTATTATTTTTGGAGATTATGTATGCCTTGAGCTATACAGCTATCTTCAAATATTACAATTAATTTCTTTTGAGATTCGCTGATTTCTGAAAAACTTGTTTCACGCCCTTTTAAGTTTCTTATAGATATAAGTGGGTTTTTTTCCCTTATACCTTTCTAGCCATTAACCCTTTTGCTACTTGTGTTTTTCAAAAGATTTTCAGATTCATTGATGCAAACTTATGCACACCTTTGATATTGAAAAGAATATTTTTTACTCCGTGTTCAAGGGATGACTAAATCTGTCTTTGACTTGCTCATGTAATGAGGGCACGTATTTCTTGATAAAGCTATCCTGAAAATTTTATAATTTATTTCCTCTGGGTTCACAATATTATATCGGGTTTTACAGATTTTGTGGTACACAACCTTTCACATCCTGTCATCATATATATGGTACTAATTTTGTGTTCAATTTTTTATTTGCTATTATTATTTTGCTCTTTAACATTTTGAACTTGATACTTTATGTTTATTAAATGATTTTCAGTTTCGTTGTTGCAGTTCATGCTCCTTTAGGATCTGGTATAATTTCTTCATTTTCCTTTTCTGGGAGATTTGAATGTGAGGTTTTTCTGAAGCATTTTTTATTTTACGAATCTTGCGATTTTGTTATGCATTTTACGTGAAGCGAATACCGGTAGCAACTTTAGGCGTGTAAAATGATCGTGTTTCTAATTCACTACCTGTTTATTATATTTTTGCATTTTGTTTTCATGTGTTGTGTTCTTTACTTATGACACAGACACACAGACACACACACACACACATGTATAAATGCATTATAATTTTCCTGCTTTTAAATTACTTCTTAAAACTACGGTTATTTTTTATTTCTCAACAAAAGACACTTTCTACTTTTAAACAAACATTACCTCATTATGAATCTTTTGAACTCTAGAGAATGTTATTAGTTATTCATGAATCCAGGCATTTCAGCATAATTTTATTTTTGCATCATCAACTAACAGTACTTAGAATGATATACTTTCCATCAACTAAATGTACTTAGAAACATGAACTTTTGTATCAACTATAAGTACTAGAATCATATAGTTATCATAAATTTCAAAGCACTCATCCTATACATAACAATCCATTACGAGTAAAAATAATTATTATACATTATAATCCAAATATATAAAATACTTTTGTATGGAAATATTGTTAATGGTATATAAAGAATTTTCTAATAGAAACAGACATAATCAAACAACTTATCATGAAGTATCAGTAAATTATACAGACAACTATTACTTCAAGAGACCTTAGATCATGAGTTCCCAGATTTATTTGTTTTATCGCCCCTTTTCCTTTTCTGAACAGCCCCCCCCCTCCTCCCCGTAGAAATTTACCTTCGTTAAGCAATCAAAAAAGATGTAGAACAAATTGAAATGTTTTTTTGAAATATCATCTAAAGATGTTGTAAAGAAGACACCTTGGAACTCGCATTTATAATTCATCGGATTTTTTCATACCGCCATATCTCTTATAACAAAATTGTATTACCAATAGCCAATGACCAAATTGTATACCAATATTGTATTACTAACAATACAAAAATGTCTGGCACTATCTGGTAGGCTTAAAATTCTAGTAGCAACAAAAAAATAAATTTTTTATTTAATTAAAAGTAACTAATAAGAAATTTTCATGGATTTTTTTGTTATTCCTAATAAACTAAAAGGAAACAATTTGTTTTTTAAATGCTACAATTTTCAATTTCAGTAATGTGCATAATTTGACAGACAAATATCTTGTTATATATATAGAAAGATTAATTCACATATTCAGATTCATTCATATATTATATATAAATAAAAAAAATACAATATTTATATATATATATATGTATATATATATATATATATATCGTATTTTTTTTATACTGCGATTGCTGTTATATCTAAATTGTATTATTAATGAAGATTCAGGTATATTATTTCTATGTACATTTATATAAATCACATGATGGTCTAGAAAGTTATGATGATGAAGCAAAGGATTTTAGTTCTGATTTCCATATAATAAGCAGAATTTGTACTTTTTTCTATAATAAAAATAAATAAAACAGGATAAAAACGTGCTTTTCTTATCCAAACATCACATGCTTTCGATTTTAGCAAACGAAAATATTCTGGAACAAAAGTTTTCTTAAAAAAAACTGACCCATTAAGTGGTTAATATAGTAATGTCTAAATTTATAACTGGTTAATATTTTTAAAAATCTTTATATTACAGCATCTGCATTGTTGAAGTGCCAAGATACCAGCCACAAAAACCAAATAAATTAAAAAAACTTCTGCGTACTTTCTCCCATGAGCCTGTCTTGTCACCCTCCACCCAACGAACGAGCCAAGAGACAAACCACGACACAAACGATCTGACGCATATGATCTATCTCCGCGCATATGACGGTCTAGACGGCCATCCATTCTTCAGTTGGGCAACCGAATAAGATAAAAAACATCCACCATTATGCCTATCCTATTCCCTTCCTTTTTTTTTTTTTGTTCATGGACCCACAAGGACATGCCCTGGGGAAAGGGATGGCAGAGACGCTGTCACGCAGTTTGCGATGGACGTTGACCTTGTGTAATATGCTCTGTCATCCAAGATGCATTATTTGGCCCTCTAATCGGCACACATACTGCGCGCCCGTCAAAACTGCTGATGGATCACATTGCTCCTTTTGCCAGCACATGCAGAGGGAATACACTGCATGCGAATAGCCCGAATCGGGGTATTCAGTGCAGTGGCTTGAGGTTTAACGGATACGAAAAGTGTCATTTATGGCAATGGATATGACATGGGAAATCGGGAGACATAAGGATTCGTTAAAAGTTCAAAATGTATTTTATAAATAAGAACAATTCTAATATTTCATATACAGTTTTGTTTGCAAAATAAATCGTCCAGTGTCTTGTAAATCTATGTTTTATGTATGTTAGAGCTTCCTGAAAATAAAAAATTAAATCACTCTAAGTGATGGAATATAACTTTAAAAATAATAAAGATGGACGTAGGGTTGAGCACAAACTTTTATTATCATAAATTTCAAAATTATTTCTTCTTTAAAAAAAGTAATTCGTTATTTTAAATTTAAATATATTAATGCCCGACTTGTAACGTGCGGCGTTGGTGAGCATGAGGGCTGAGGCTCAATCCGATGACGGGTTTGTTACAGACACTGTTTTAAAAAAACGAGGAGTATCGATGACATTTGTGATGTTCAGCATCTTGCGTCGTGAGTCGATTTACCTGGTGGGGAGCTCTTCGTGTTTTCTCCCATACGATACGCAAATATGGGGTATTTCCTATAAAAGTTCTCCCGGAAGGCACTTCTCTTCTTCTCGAGGGACACGGAATCAATACGTCAGAAGACTTCTCCCTATGGCTGCTCCATCAGAACAGAAGCTGCCCCCTTCTCTCCTTCCATGAGAACACACGGATTCCTGAACTTGGTCTAGGTGTTGCTGTGGGATAGGAAGACCTCGGTCTGTTTGGCTTCTATCCCCCATTATTGTCTCAAAATACTTTTATTTTTATTTAAAAGTATAATGGAAATAATTATATAATATGTTCTTTTATTTAAATTGACAAATTCTCTAAAAGGGCCTGACGGCTGAGTGACTCTGTGTCACAGGTCACTGGATAGGTTCCTTTCATGCATGTTTGTACAGTGGTGCGGAATCCACTGCAAACCGTAGGTTCTGGTATTTTTTAACTTTCACACAAAACACTTTCGAAAAAACACTATTTGCATTTTTAGAAAACAGCCATCGCTCTTGCATTCTGGTAAAGAATCGCTTTAAGAACTAAATAGAGTTCTCAGTTGTCGATATGCACGATAAAGAAGGACTCTTCGATGGTGGAAATCGTTCTTTCTTCGAACGTTTTTTCGTTATCTTCTTCTTTTCGAAAAAGCAGTTTGGTGTCATAATTTTTCTTCATATCAAATTTTTTGCATTAGCATGTTGGAAAGAATACAAAAATTCAACAGTGCAAAAAGTACAAGGAGGAGAAAAATAAATAAATAAATTGAAGAAGAAAAGAACTTAGGAAACTTAGAAAGGAACTTACTTGGTGAAGAATATGAATATCGCCAAACACACTTCTAAACGGAACTAAAAAGGAAATCGTAAAGGGTTTGTTTTTCTCTGTTGAGTACTTTTGGGCCAATTTTATGGTTAAGCAAGGGAACGTGTGGGGTTTTAGAGAAAAGGAAATACAATAATTCGGTAGCAGCACATAAAGCCCGGTTAAAAATCGTTCGGTTTACACTCTGGAAGGGAAATCAATGCAAGAAGGCTTTTAAGGTAAACGGACCTTTAGTTTTCCGAAGGGTCCTGTGATAGACTACATTTAGGACTTTTAAAAGCAGAGTTTGGAGCAGAACGTTCGAAGTGGAAAAAGGCAACAGAAGAGTTCGAGACGAGAACGACAGAAGAGTTCTTTAATGCAGATTCCATTTTGTGTATCTTTTGCATAATGATGTCTCAAGTTGTGGAGGAGGGTGGATAAAATGATGCTGTCTCTTAAATCCCTTTGTATTAATTAATCTATTTTCAAATTGCATTACCAATGGCCAATGACCAAATTGTATGCCTATTGTATTACTAACAATACAAAAATGATTGGCGCTATCTGGTAGGCGTAAAAATCAAGTACAAATAAAAATAAAGTTTTTCTGTAATTAAAAACCTAATAAGAAATTTTCAGTGATTTGTTTTTTTCGCTATACTTAATAAACTAAAAGGAAAATATTTGAAGTAATATGGATAGTAATATGGAAGTAGTATGGATAGATTTTTAGTAAATATAATTTGACAGACAAATATATTGCTTTATGTATAGAAAAGATTGATTCAAGAGTGGATTCAAAGATGGATTCACATATGAAGATTCATATATACATATATATCGTATTTTTATATTGAGATTGTTCTTACAACAAAATTGTATTATTAAATATGAAGGTTCTACTATATATATATAGAGTATGTATATATATATAAATATATATATATATATATTAGCATCTTATGTGGATCTTGAAAATGATGGCAAGGAAGCAGAGGATTTTAGTTCTAGTTCTAGTAACAGGCTAAATTTGTATAATAAAATTAAATAAAACAGGATAAAAATGTTTAGTCATAAAACATTAATGTTTTCTATTTTGGCAAAAAAAAAATGTTCTGGAACAAAACTGTATTCAAAAAAAAATTAGCCATTGAGGAGTTAATATAGTTCGATGTCTAAATGCATAACTGGTTAATGTTTTTAAAAACTTTCGATTACAGTATCTGAATTGTACAGCTGTCAAGAGATCAGTCGCGTGAAGCAAATAAATTAAAAAAACTTCTGTGTATTTTCTCCTATGAGGCTATCTTGTCACCACATCCACCCAACGAACGAGCAAAAGAAACAAACCACGACACAAACTACCTGACGCAGATGATTTATCTCCGCAAGACGGTCTAGACGGCCATCCATTCTTCAGTTGGGCACCCGAATAAGTAAAAAAAACATCCACCATTATGTCTATCCTGTTCATCCACTTTTTTTTTTGTTCCTGGACCCACAAGGACATGTCCTGGGGAAAGGGATGGCAGAGATGCTGTCACACAGTTTGCGTGGACGTTGACCATGTGTAATATGCTCTGTCATCCGAGATGCATTATTTGGCCTTCTAATCGGCACACATACTGCATTTCCGTCAAAACTACTGATGGATCACTTGCCAGCATATGCACAGGGAATATACTGCATGCGAATATCGCAAACGGGGTATTCGGCACAGGGGCATGAGGTTTAACGGATTGGAAAAGTGCCATTTATAGAAATGGATATGTCATGGGGAATCGGGAGACATAAAGATTCGTTAAAGTTTCAAATGTATTTCATAAACAAGAACAATTCTAATATCCCAAATATAATTTTGTTAGAAAAATAAATCTTTTCAATGTCTAGTAAATCTATATTTTTATGTATGCCATTGCTTCCAAAAAAATTAAATTAAATCACTTTTAAGTAATGAATGCAATTTCAAAAAAAAAAAAATAAATAATAATGACGAACATATGGGTGAATACAAATTTTATTATCCTAAATATAAAAATTATTTCCTGTTTAATGAGTATTTATTATTTTGAATTTAAATATCTTACGCCTCTAGTGAACATTCGAACTGGGTTAAATCAGCTGGCGGCTTTGTTGTAGAAACTGTTTAAAAACGAGGAGACTCAATGGCGCTTCTGATGTTTAGCATGTTGTCTCTTTAGTCGGGCTACTTGGTTGGAGTTTTCCAATTTTTCACCTATAAGATACGTAAATACACGGTATCCTAAAAGTTCTCCGGAAGCCACTACCCTCCTTCTTCAGCGACGCAAATCATCGGAGATATTTCTACCAACGGGTGCTCGAAGGTGCCAGTGCTTGAAAAAGAAGAACAAGAGACTCCCTGGTGACATAGTGCCAGCAACCATGCAAAGAAATAACTCGACAAGACTCCAAAAAAGCCAGATGTCCTAAAGACAATCAGAAAGACACGTAGAAAAAGCGGATGAAAAGAATGGAATAAAAAGGCACGTCCTTGGGCCACCATGGAGCTGTTGCGAAAATAAAGAAGAAATTCTTTGTAGTTTAATTTCAAAATATTGTCATTTAATATATTCGAATAAAAATTATCTTTAAGTGAATTTAAAACTTTTCCTTAAGTTATACTAATTCAAAATATTTCAAATATATTCTATATTTTTAATTATCTCACGATCGACTTCTTTGATTTAATTCCACGCTGACTTTTTGTATAGATATGTTTCCTCAAATCAATTTAAAAGTTCCTCTTCATTGTCGCGGAGCAGTCTCGAATAGCCGTGAAAATGTATGCATGCAAAACACTTTCGAAAACCCTATTTGCATTTTTAGAAAACAGCCATCGCTCTTGCCTTCGGTAAAGAATCGCTTTAAGAACTAAATATAGTTCTCAAATGTCGATATCCGCGATAAAGAAGGGACTATTCGGTGGAAGAAAACGTTCTTTCTTCGAACGTTTTTTTTTTTTTTTTTCTTTATCTTCTTCTTTCGAAAAAAGCAGTTTGGTGTCATAATTTTCTTCATTTAAAACTTTTCTACATTAGAATGATGGAAAGAAAACAAAAATTCAACAGTGCAAAAAGTACAAAAAAGAGAAAAAAATAAATGAATAAATAAAATGATGAAGAAAAGAACTTTGGCGATATAGAGCGCTTGGTGAAGAATATGAATATCGCCAAACACACTTCTAAACGGAACCAAAAAAAATCGTTAAGGGTTTTGTTTTCCACTGTTCAGTAGTTTTGGGCCAGTTTGATGGTTTTCAAACCACTTTAAACGGAACCAAAAGGAAATCGTTAAGGGTTTGTTTTCCCACTGTTGAGTAGTTTTGGGCCAGTTTGATGGTTAAGCAGGGGAACGTATGGGGTTTTGGAGAAAAGGAAATCAATAATTCGGTAGCAGCACATAAAACCCGGTTGAAAATCGTTCGGTTTGCACTCGGAGGGGAAATCAATGCAAGAAGGCTTTTAAGGTTAACGGACCTTTAGTTTTTCCGAAAGGCCGTACGATGGACTGCATTTATGACTCTTAAAAGCAAGAGTTTGGAGCAGAACGTTCGAAATGGGACAGGCGGCAGGAGAGTTTCGAGACGTCTGGTCGTTCACAGATAAATAATGTGTTCCATTTTGTATATCTTTTGCACAATGATGTCTCAAAAGATGTGCAGCAGGGTAGATGAAATGATGTTGTCTCTTAAATCTCTTTTAAACTGCCTTCTCATGAAAGTCTCGGTGGAGTTGTTGTTGCTACGAGCTTCGCAGTCAAATAAAAACTCATTTGAGAGAGAAAATATTTAAAGTGAGAAAGTTACTGATCATCGAAAGGATTATATTTAGGAATATACAGACCGGTTTTTTTTAGTATTAATATATATGAGTACGTGTGTGAAAAGTATAATGAATTTGTAATTTAAAAATATGCTCATGAAACTATCGCAACAATTTCTTTTTATGATTTGCAAGCACTGTATTAAGTGACCACTTGGAATTTGAATGCAATCTGCCACTCTGTATATTGATAACAGCTATATTTGTAATTAAACATTTTAAGTGCGATTTTTTAAAATGGAAAAATTAGTTGATCAAAGGAGAAATAGATTAGGTGGGAATTTTGTGTTTCAAACGAAATTTCTTGTAGCCAAATCCATGAAAATATTGCAGGATGCCTATAGTGAATCGTGCATGTCAAAAACACAAGCATGTAAAAATGGTACAAAGCATTCAAAATAAAAAAAGTGGTGATTAATTGGTCTCATTCTAGTTAACTTCAGGAGCTTCACCTTCGACAAAATCAAAGAGTTGGTGATGAAAAATCCTCATATTCGTATTAGAGAATTGGCTTAAGAAGGGAACGTATATTTTAAGTCCTTTCATAACATTATGGATGATATTTTAGGCATAAAACTCGTCTCTGTACTTCTGGTTCCGAAACAGCTTAGTTTTGTCCAAAAAAGGTCATCGGAATAATAGCGGAATAGCCATGGTACAAGTCATTAGTTGTTCTCCTAAACCTCAACGAATGTCATGGACGAAACACTGCATTTATCTTTTATTTCACAATTTGGCATTTTCTTGTCATCAAAGTTAAAACTATCCCTTTGAGAATGGTGTATAGATTCGATTGAAGCCGGAAAAAAAATCGCTGAAGGGCATGACGCAATCAGCTTACTAAAAGCGTATTGCAGATTCTGTCATACGAAACATTGGTTATATCACACTCAAGTTGAATTACTTTAGAGGTTATTACTTTTTATGAATAAATTAAATTTTGTGCGTTTTATTTAACAATTTTAACTCTATTTGCACATAATATATAATGATAGTAATGGCCATTTTCTAAAGAATCATAGCGGTTAGTTACCTAATTCGGTTTTTCTAAAATACATTCTACACTGACGAATTTTTTATTCTTCAGTCCTATATCTCTCCAGTTCAAGCGGAAGGTTATTTTGTCTCCTCTATGTTATCAGAATATATTGTTAGATTTGTTTTTGACTTGCATTCACTCATTCAGTGAGCAAAAAATAACAGGGCTTATAATTTTTGGAGATCATGTATGCCTTGAGCTATGCAGCAATCCTCAAATTGTAATTATTAATTTATTTTGAGTTTCGTTGATTTCCTGAAAAACTTGTTTCACATCCTGTGTTTGTATGTTTCGTATGGATATAGACATAAGTGGTTTTTTTTCCAGATACATTACTATGCATTAATCATTTTGCTATTTGTGTTTGCCAAATGATTTTCGGTTTTAATTGCTGCAAACATTTGCATTTCCTTTTTTATTTTTTACTTTTCGAGTGGACTGAATGTGATGCGGGTGCTTATTGTGGGTTTGTTATGCTATTTGATTGTATTTCCATGAATCACTTGTAGACAATGTCGTGCCTCATAGTGCCTTTATTCTTTATTTCATAGTGCAAGCTAACAGAGTTTCTAATTCTAATTTCATTCCTCTTTTATATATATATATATATATATAAATATATATTCAGACAGAGATAAATACATGACAAGAGAGAGATGACGACGGATCTAAATGGGAGGATATTTTGTCTAATCCATGTTAGTGGAATACTTACGTTTCTAAATCTGTCTTTGAGCAGAAGTAACATCATACGGCTTATAATTTCTTGAGGATATGTATTGCTTGATGAAGCTATCCTGAGTATGTTATAACTTATTTTCTTTGGGTTCACTAATTTATATCGATTTTTACGGATTTTCTGATCCACATCTTTTCACATCCTGTAATTATATATTTTGTACAAATTTTTGTGTCGTTTTTTTATTATTTGCCATCGTGATTTTGCCCTTTAACATTTTGAACTTTATTTTTACGTTTATTAAATGATTTTCAGTTACGTTGTTGCAGTTCATGCTCATTTCGGATCTTGAATAATTTCTTCATTTTCTTTTTCCGAGAGGTTTGAGTGTGAGGTACTGTAGCATTTTTATTTTGCGAATGATGCGATTCTTTGGTTACACTTTTTACGTGAAGCGAATACCGGTAGCAAATTTAGGCGTGCGAAATGATCGTGTTTCAAATTCACTACCTGTTTATTCTGGTTTTGCATCTTGTATTCATGTGTTGTGTTCTTCACTTACACTTACAAACACACATATATATATATATATATATATATATATGTGTGCATTATAAATTCCTTCATTTAAATTATTTCTGAAAACTATCATTATTTTTTGGTTTCTCAACAAAAAGACACTTTCTACTATTTCAACAAACGTTACTCCATTATGAATCTTTTGAACTCTAGAGAATTTTATTAGTTATTCATGAATCCAGACATTTCAACGTAATTTTATTTTTGCATCATCTACTAAAAGTATTTAGAATGATATTCTTTGTATCAACTAAAAGTATTTAGAAACATGCACTTTGTATCAACTACAAGTACTAGAATTGTATAGTTATCATAATTTTCAATATATATATATATATATATATAAATAATCCAAAAATATAAAACAAATATTTTGTATGGAAATATTGTTAACGGTATATAAAGAATTTTCTAATAGAAACAGACATAATCAAACAACTTGTCATGAAGTATCAGTAAATTATACAGAGAACCCTTACTTCAAGAGACCTTAGATCATGAGTTCCCAGACTTGTTTTATCGCCCCTATTCATAAAAGAAACTAATCCTAACGCCCCTCCCCTATCCCCCCCCCTTCTCCCCTTAGAAATTTACCTTCTTTAAGCAATAAAAATATATATATATAGAACAAATTGAAATGGTTTTTTTTTAATATCATCTAAAGATGTTACAAATAACTCGGATTTATCATTTATCGGATTTTTTCATACCGCCTGTTATAACAAAATTGTATTACCCATAGCCAATGATCAAAATGTATGTCTATTGTATTACTAACAGTACAAAATGACTGGCACTAACTGGAAGTCGTAAAATTCTAGAAGCCATAAAAAATATATTTAATTAAAAATATCTAATAATTTTTAGTGAATTATTGCTACGCTTATTAAATTGAAACGAAAATATTTGAGTTTTTAAATGTTACAATGTTACTTTATATTCATTTTTAAATGTTACGAAGTAATATAGATAGTTTGAAAGACAAATATCTTGCTTTATATATAGAAATATTGATTCAAGAGTGGATTCAAATATTGATTCACGTATGAAGATTCGTATATGTATTTTTTATACTGAGATTGTTCTTACCACAAAATTCTATTATTAAAGAAGAAGATTCCGATATATATAAATGTATACCATATCAAGATCACCAGATCATATATATATATACACGATCACCATATGATATACATATACACGATCACCATATGATATATATATACACGATCACCATATGATATACATATACACGATCACCATATGATATATATATATACACGATCACCATATGATATATATATATATATATATATCGTATGGTGATCTTGAAAATGTTAGCGATGAAGCAGAGGATATTTAGTTCTGATTCAGGTGTAATAGGCTAAACTTGTACTTGAATTTCTATAATAAGAAATAAATAAAATAGAATAAAAGCGTGCTAATTATTCTAACATTACACATTTTCAATTTTAGCAGTAGAAAAGATTCTGGAACAAAACTGTATTTTAAAAAACTGATCCATTGAGGGATTAATATAAAACGATGTCTAAATGTATAGCTGGTTAACATTTTTAAAAAACTTTCGATTACAGTATCTGCATTGTGCAACTGCCAAGAGACCAGCTACATAAAGCAAATAAATATAAAAACTTCTGTGTATACTTTCTCCCTTGAGCCTGTCTTGTCACCCAACGAACAGCCAAAAAACAAACCGCGACACAAACGATCTGACGCATATGATCTATCTCCGCGAGACGGTCTAGACGGCCATAATCCATTCTTCAGTTGGGCACCCGAATAAGTAAAAAACATCCACCATTATGTCTATCCAGTTTCTCCCCTTTTTTTTTCTTCATGGACCCCAAGGAGATGCCCTGGGGAAAGGATGGCAGAGATGCTGTCACACAGTTTGCGGTGGACGTTGACCATGTGTAACATGCTCTGTCATCCGAGATGCATTATTTGGCCTTCTAATCGGCACACATACTCCGCGGCCGTCAAAACTGCTGATGGATCACTTGCCAGCATATGCAGAGGGAATATACTGCATGCGAATAGCCCGAATGTGGGTATTCAGTGCAGTGGCATAAGGTTTACTGGATTGGAAAAGTGTCGTTTACAGCAATGGATATGTCATGGGAAATCGGGAGACATAAAGATTCGTTAAAATTTCGAATGTATTTTATAAATAAGAAAATTCTAATAATTCAAATACAATTTCGTTTGCCAAATAAATCTTTCAGTGTCTAGTAAATCTAAGTTTTATATATTTCAGTGCTTCCGAAAAATAGTTGATCCCACATGATGAGCATGAACAGAGTTAATGATGAGCACAAACTTTTATTATCATAAATATAAAAAAAAATATTTCATATTTAATAAGTAATTCGTTATTTCAAATCTAAATAACTGAGAGACATGAGACAATGAGCAAACAATGAGAAAAACCTGGTCAAAACTCAGCAACTCAGCAAGCTCCTAACTGACAACTTCCTTTCACACGAAATTGAGAGGCATGATAAATCTTTAAGGCAGAATGTTCTTTGCAGAATGTTTGTCTCGTTAAGAAGGGAAATCAAACGTTAACTTCCAGGTACTACCAATGAGGTGTTTAAAATTGCGAGAGTAGTGCAGCAGACTCACTATACTTATATTTTCTCATTGTAAATCAGATAAAAAAAGGTTTCCTTTTAAAATTCTATCATTTAATCGATGGCAATCGATCTATTTTTTCCAATATTTTTGAAATTTGATGCTTTAGAACAATTGTGAAGTCTCAAAATAACCTTTGAGTACATCTATTAACTTTCGTCGCAACTGAAGCATTCTAACAGCTTCCAATCTAATTCTCAAAAAGTCAGCATTTCTTTATTCTTTCCCCGCCATTTTGAAAAAAAAAGAAAATTCCACGCTGACTTTTTGTATAGATACGTTTCCTCAAGTCAATTTAAAAGCTCCCTTTTCATTGTCGCGGAACAGTTGCGAATGGCTGTGAAAATGTATGTATGCAAAACACTTTCGAAAACCCTATTTGCATTTTTAGAAAACAGACATCGCTCTTGCCTTCTTTTAAAGAATTGCTTTAAGAACTAAATATAGGTCTCAAATGTCGATATGTGCGATAAAAAAGGTACTGTTCGATGGAAGAAAACGTTCTTCTTCGAACGGTCCTTTTTTTTTTTTTTTCTTTATCTTCTTCTTTTGAAAAAAAAAGCAGTTTTGTGTCATAATTTTCTTCATTTAAACTTTTTCCTGCGTTAGCATATTGAAAAGAAAACACAAATTCAGAGCAAAAAGTTCAAGGAGGAAAAAATAAAATGAAAAATGAAAGGAAAAGAGAAAAGAACTTTGGCGATATAGAGCGCTTGGTGAAGAATATGAATATCGCCAAACACACTTCTAACGGAACCCAAAAAGGAAATCGTTAAGGGTTTGTTTTTCTCTCTGTTGAGTACTTTTGGGCCAGTTTGATGGTTAAGCAAGGGAACGTATGAGGGTTTAGAGAAAAGGAAAGCAATAATTCGGTAGCAGCACATGAAGCCCGGTTGAAAATGGTTCGATTTGCACTCGGAGGGGAAATCAATGCAAGAAGGCTTTTAAGGTAAACGGACCTACATTTTTTCCGAAGGGCCATGCAATGGACTACATTCATGACTCTTAAAAGCAAGAGTTTAGAGCAGAACGTTCGAAATGGGACAGGCGACAGAAGAGTTTCGAGACGTCTGGTGGTTCCCAGATAAATAATGTGTTCCATTTTGCATATCTTTTGCATAATGATGTCTCAAGATGTGCAGAAGGGTAGATAATATGAAGTTGTCTATTAAATCTCTTTTTAAACTGCCTTCTTATGTACGTCTGAGAAAAGTTCTTGTTGCTACTGAATTTCGCCGTCAAATCAAAAACTCATCTAAGAAAAAAAATTTAAAGTGTGAAATTTTCAAATTACCATCATCGAAAGGGTTATATTTAGGGACATATATATATATATATATATGCACTATTACTGCAAATCCAAATCAGGCAGTATGTGTGTGTGTGTGTAAAGTATAACGAATTGGTAATTTAAAGTATGCCTGTAAAAATTAAACTATAACTATTTTTTTGTGATTTTCTGGCAGTGTATTAAGATACCACAGGGTATTTGAGCGATATCTGTCATTCTGTGTATTGACAACAACTATATTTGTAATGAAACATTTTGAGGCTCGGTGAATTTTTACAATGGAAAATTAGTTGATCAAGGAAAAATAGATTAGGTGGGAATTTTGTGTTTCAAACGAAATTTCTTGTAGCCAAATCGATGAAAATATTGCAGTATGCCGACAGTGGTTCGTGCATGTTAAAACCACAAGCATGTGTATGGTATAAAGCATTCAAAAACCCAAAAATGGTGATTGATTGGCCCCATTCTTAGAGAGTTAGAATAAATGCGTCACCATACGTCTGGTTCCGAAAGAGTTCAACTTTCTCCAAAAGATCATCGGAATAAGTTGGCAACAACAAGGTGCAAGTCATCATTGTGCAAGTACGTTTCGCCAAAACCTCAACAAATGTCATCGACCAAGCACTAAATTAAACTTGTAAGGCACAATAAGACCTTTTCTTGTTTCTAAAGTTAAAACTAAGCTTTTGAGGAAGGTTAATATACTTGATTGAGACCAGAATACATTTAGGATAAAAACGTGCTAGTCATAATTCTAATATTACATGCTTTCGATTTTAGCAAAAGAAAATGTTCTGGAACAAAATAGTGTTTTAAAAAAAAACTGGTCCATTAAAGAGTTAATATAGTATGGTGTCTAAATATATAATGGGTTAACATTTTTAAAAACTTTCGATTATTATATCGGCATAGTGCCAAGATGCCAGCCGCATAAATCAAATAAATTAAAAAAAACACTTCTGCATACTTTCTCCCATGAGCCTGTCTTGTCACCCAACGAAAGAGCCAAGAAACAAACCACGACACAAACGATCTATCTCCGCGAGATGATCTAGACGGCCATCCATTCTTCAGTTGGGCACCCGAATAAGGATAAAAAAAACATCCACCATTATGCCTATCCTGTTCCTCCACTTTTTTTTTTTTTTTTTTGTCCATGGACATGCCCTGGGGAAAGGGATGGCAGAGATGCTGTCACACAGTTTGCGGTGGACGTTGACCATGTGTAATATGCTTTGTCATCCGAGATGCATTATTTGGCCTCTTATCGGCACACATACTGCGCGCCCGTCAAAACTGCTGATGGATCACGTTGCTCCACTTGCCAGCATATGCAAGGGGAATATACTGCTTGCGAATATCCCAAACGGGGTATTCAGTGCGGGGCGAGGTTTAACGGATTGGAAAAGTGTCATTTATAGTAATGGATATGTCACGGAAATCGGGAGACATAAGGATTCGTTAAAGTTTCCAATGTATTTTATAAACAAGAATAATTGTATTATTTCAAATATAATTTTATTAACAAATGAATCTTTCAATGACTAGTAAATCTATGTTTTATGCATTTTAGTGCTCCCTAAAAATAAAAATTAAATTACTTTAAAGGGAATGAATACAATTAAAAATAATAATGACGAACATATGGGTGAGCACTAACTTTTATTATCATAAATTTCAAATCTATTTTTTGTTTAATAAGTAATTCTTATTTTAAATTTAAATAAAAAAATCATTTTTAAAACAAGAACTGGCTCAAAACAAAGCAAATGATTCGTAACTGATAACTTCTTTTTCCACGCCGATAATGGGTATGGAAAATCTGTAAGGTAGAATGTCCTTTTGTTTGTCTCGCGGAGAAGGGAAGAGAGATGTCAATTTCCAGATACCACCATTGAGTTATTTAAAATTACAGGAGCAGACCAGCAGATTCACACTTATATTTTCTGATTGTACATCAAATAAAGAAAATAATTTCCCCGTCTTCCCATTTCCTCGATGATTCTTGAAATTCAAATGTTTTACTGTTTCTTTTTCTGGGAAATAATTGTTTAATATTGATTAATTTCAACTTATATGTTAGTTAATTAATTCGAATTTAAATATAACTTTTCTATTCATGTTTTGTTCAATATAAAACAAAATGAACGAATTATTAAAAGACTGACATTAACGATATAATGGTGAAATGATTATAATGATTTGATTTTTTTGATTAAATAAGATATATTAATATATAATAAGATATATTAATATATAATAAGATATATTAATATATAATTTTGCTATTTTTAAGATGGTTACCGGGAATGTAAAGTCCCATAACCCCTTTCCTATTACTGTCAAAGTTACTACTGACATTGGCATACTAATGACATTGGCTCTTTTTACAAAGACCTGTGGCTGCATTTGATATTATAAAGACGATATATCCAAGAAATACACCTAAATAGACATGCAGTCAGAGAATAATTTTTTGTTCTTGATAAAAGCGAAGCGAAAAATTATTTATATTTTTATGCTGCCATATTTCTTATAACAAAAACTGTACAATAATGGAAGATATTATGTATACAGGTGGTTATCAAAATAATGGCAATAGACTAGAGATTTAAGGAATCCTTTACTAATATGGCACAGGACCGCCTTTGACATGTAAAACAGCTTGGATTCGCCTGGGACACGAATCATACAAGTGCTGACTAATGCTTAGCGGAATATCGTGTTCTTCTTCATGGAGATAGTGTGCAAGTTTTGCGAGGGATATCTGTATATATATTCCTAAAATAGACCATAACGGTTCTACTATATCGCGGTTGGAGACCTATACGGACCAAGATACACATTTCACTTTATTCTCTTGTTCATCAAAACCATGATTGAACAGGCCCCGTTGCAAGAATAGGAGTATTATAATCCTGGAAAATTCCACCTTCTTCAGGAAGCAACGTTTGCATCATAGGATGGACCTTCTCAGCTAAAACTTCTCCCCAGTGATCCTTCCTTTCAGGGTTACGATGGGGTCAGCAGATAACCAAGACATGGCTGCCCATACCATGATAGATCCACCTCCCGCTTGACACTTGGAAGGAGGCAATCACAATTATACGCTCGTGCAGGTGTTCTTCAAATGTGCATCCGCCCTATTGGGAGAAAAAGTGTGAAAGATGATTCGTCTGACCATATAAATGTCTTTAATTTAGTAATCGATCAGATTTTGTGGTTATGACACTACTGTAGACAACGTTTGGCTTTAACAGATGTGACAAGTGGTTTGGGAATCAAGGAATCAAGAACAAGTGGCTTGGTTCTGCCCTAAATGTCCTGTTTATGAAGATGCCTCTTGACTGTCATTATTGACACTGGTGAATCCAAATGCTGATTGAGCTTTGCGATCACTTTGGCTGTAGCGGTTTTCTTTTGAGACATTACAATCCACTTCAATACCCGTCGATCGTGTTTTCACTCAGCTTTTCCTTCCGTCCACTATTTTGGTTTGTCAATGTTTTGTCGCACTGTACGTACGCTCTCGTGATTTAGACACCGTACATCTAGAAATGCCTAAAAGCTGGGATGTTTTGGTCACAGTTGCTCCTGCTAAACGGGATCCTACAATTCGATCTCAATGAAAATCTGTGAGGTCTGAAATTTTACACCTTTGACAAAACTGCAAGATGTATACAACTTCATCAAAGCTATCTCATATTACCATGATATATACTTTTTACATTAAAAAGAACTGATAGCTAAGATTACATTTTAACACTTACGAATCACATTCTTAAATGTCAGTATACAGTCAAGAGCCAAAACATTATGACCACCCCTACATTTTGCAGTGAACTCTCCTGGATGACGTGGAGGGCACGTGATCAGGTGGAAGTGGTATTTAACTGCTGCTGGAGAGTCTGAAGAATCATTCTTTCACTTACTTCTGCGTCTGATGGGAAAGGCTGCGGATCTAAGCGACTTTGATAGAGGGCAGATTGTAATGGCACGGAACAAGTATTTCTGAAACTGTACGACTCGTGGGTTGTTCGCGATCTACAGTTGTTAGTACTTATGCAAAGTGGATGAATGACGGTTAAACCAGCAGTAGACGACATGGTGTTGGAAGTCCACACGCTATAAAAGGAAAAGGTCGTCGGAGACTGTCTCGCATGGTGAAGCAAAACCGGAGCCAGACAGTGTCTCAGCTGACAGCCCAGGGGCTGTCAGCTGATTGCAAGGCCAAGTTGAATAGTTGAATAGTATCGGAGCACACTGTTTTGCGGACACTGTTGGATATGGGGTTACGCAGCAAACGTCCCACTCGTGTGCCTTTGCTGACCAAGCGCCATCGCCAACTGCGCCTGCGCTGGGCTGGGGAACATCATGACTGGTCCATGGATCAGTGGGAGAGAGTTGCCTGGTCAGATGAATCATGGTTTTGCCATTCATCACAGCGATGGCCGTGTTAGGATACGCGAACAGTTGCTCCCTCAATGTACAGTAGGTCATACACCAGCCGGTGGTGGCGGTATTATGCTTTGGGACACTTTCTCTTGGGCGTTTCTGGGACCCGTGGTTGTGCTAGAGAAGACCATGAATGCTACAGGGTATCTGAACATCATTGCGGACCAGTTGCACCCTTACATGGCCTCTGTTTTTCCAGCTGGAAATGGAATGTTCCAACAAGACAAAGCCCATTGTCAAAAGGCTAAAATTGTGTTGGAGTGGTTCCAGGAACATGATGCTGAATTCCAGTTAATGTCCTGGCCGCCTAACTCTCCGGATCTCAATCCGATAGAACACATTTGGGATGTCCTGGGACGGCAGCTCAGAGATTTGCGTGACCGTTGCTTAAACATCTGGTACAATCTGTCTCCGGCCATCTACCAAGGACTTGTGGCATCCATGCCAAGGCGGGTTGAAGCTGTGTTCCGCGCCAAAGGTAGACCAACTCGTTATTGACAGGTGGTCATAATGTTTTGGCTCTTGAGTGTATATATATATACATATATATATATATATTTAGGAAGCGAGAGAGAGAAAGATTAATGTTCTGCTGTTGAATACTATTATGTGTCCTCATATACATGATGTACGTAACTACAAAATAGGTAAAAGCAAATTTCATATTTTTTTTCAATATTTATCCAAAATTATTTTTTTAATTTATAAATTACGCGATTAAGATTATTACATGTAATAAATAATTAGCATGTGATAAAATGCATGCTAATTACTGTTCTAGCATATGATAAATAGCAATGTTATGAAATACATACAAAATCATTTAAAATTTAAGCACTATATGTTTTTTATGTTATTTTTTATGTTTGATACCAAATTCATAGTTATATTTCTTAAATTAGTCATAATTATATTTCCTAAAGGATGGCGTGCACAGTCGGCATTCAAGGGGGTTCTAGTTGAAATTCACTGGTCGATATATTTAAAGAAAAAGGCATTGTTCATTATGAAATTATATTACATAGACATTCTAATTTTCTAATTTATGATTCCAAGTTTCGAGAGTTATTGAATTATTTATACATATTTTTATACTACAGAAAAATCTAATTTTAAATGCGATTCTTTTGAACGATAATTTATCATTTATAGAAGAAAAAAAAATATTTTTGTGACACTTTTTCTTCAAAAACAGAGGAACGAACTTTCTTTTTAGTTCCTACTTCCACTGATTCGCTTCTCCTTTTCTCAAAGAAGAAACGTGTAGTATACGAACAAAAAAAAAAAAATAAATAAAAAAAAATAAAGCAAAAAAAAAAAAAAAATAAAAAAATAACAACATTCCAAAACGAATTTTCCCCGAATCTTCGAAGCGTTGCTACACTTCGCGATTGGAAGTTTTCCTAATGCACCTTACTCCTTACAGGTTTTTCTTCAGAAAAAAAAAGAAAATCAGTAGCAAAGAAAAAAAAAAAAAAAAAAAAATCCCCACTCTGCAAAACCAACCAACATTTTAAGAGAAAAGGATAAAAAAAAAACTAAAAACAACTTCTGATTTTTTTTTTTTTCTGCCCTACCCACAACCTTAACTTCTCATCGTCTTTAACGCATTTTCTTTCAGTTCCAATGAGAGTAAAAATGTTGACCAAAAACAGAATATTATTGGTCTTGCGGTCTTCTAAAAGCCCGGAGTAAAAAAGTTCTTTCAAAAAAAGAAAAAATAATAAAAAAGGAACGAAAATAGAAAGTTCTGGCACAAAATATATATCACTTAAGATGGCGGCGAAGTCTTTCAGCGTGACGTAGACTGTCACGTGACAGCCGTACCGTGACGTAAGCAACGGAGCGTGATTAATGTCTTCAACTTTTAAAAGCCTTTTTTTTTTTTTTTTTTCTCCGGTTTTGCTTTTTCTCGCCACGGCCCAGGAATAAATGTGTACCTTGTTAAAAGAGCATTTTTTGTCCTGCTGTCACCTAGGTGGGGTGAAAATCGACCCCTCAGTGCGTTAATGATTTTCGCAAACCCCCACCCTTTTTTCCCAACACTCTCCGTTTCAAATAAATGATGGATTCCAGGGAAATTTTATCACCAGTTGCCCAAAAAGGTGGACTGATTTATTTATATTATTCAACAAATGAATGGGGAAAAATAAAGTTAAATTACTTAATATTAGCGTTAAAAGTAACGCGATTTCATTCAATTGTTCTGATTTGATAACAACTTTAAATTTTTGCTTTGTTGTATTGAATTTTTATACATTTTCGGTATGTTATATGATTTTCTTTTAACTTATCAACTGTTTTATATTTAGCAATATAGGTGCAAAGAAATAAATTTATTCTAAACCTAATAAATTTTTCCCAAGTATCTAGAGTTTCTGAGATAAACTTGAATAAATATTGTTGAATAAGTATTTTGAAATAATTTTTAGACTTCAATAACATTTTTAATCAAATAATAATAAAGAAATTTTATAGCTAATTAATAAAAGATGTCTATGATGTCTATTTTTTAAAAAAAAATATATGTTTAATTAAAGTACAAAAAAATGAGTTACTTGTAAAATTAAAAATCATAGTGTAACCTAATTATTGTCTTAATATTTAAAAATATTAAATTAGTATTATATTTTATCAAATCATATTTACATTGCGAAAATAATCTTCTTCTTCAATGGCGCAACAGCCCCATGGTGGGCCAAGACCGTTTACTTACCGGCAGATTTCGTCACAATAGATGTTTTTTCCTTACTGGCTAGGGTTGTCAGCACTAACTCCAACAGTCATATTATAACGGGACCTACGGTTTAAAGTGGATTCCTAACCATTACAAGCATCCATAGCACCGCAGTGACTCGAACCTGAAACTTGTTGACTCGACCTTCAGGCTTCGCATAAATATTAACTGTTTATGTAATTAGCCCCTTATTATTATAAATAATGGGATTCATGTAACTATTACCTGTCTACATTTTTATTGGTTCATTATTTATTAATTAGTCCATTATTTCCTTATATAACGCAAAAAATATGAATTTTAATGTAAGACAAAAATGTAAAATAATAACAAGAAATTCAGACACAAAATCGTGAGAAGGCTTATAAAATTATAAAATAATTCAAAATTTATAAAATAAAAATTACTTTTTTTTTATCAAAATCTATATAAAATTTCATAAAAATACAATAATTTAAAAATATATTTACAAAATTAAGGTATCAACTTTGCATTTTATAAACTGAAATAATTTTTTTTTTTTTTTTTTTTTTTTGTATTCTCAGTAAAAATTCATTTTATATGTTTTCTCTTTTAAAACACAAACACTTGCTAATATTGGGCACTTAAAAACGTACTTGTAGCAGATTCAAAAATAATGCAAAGTCTAAAGAAGCCTCATTGCTGTATGTACCTACTAAAGAGGATTTTTTACTAGAATTCTTCTTGATGATAACTTACTAAAATGTGTATTATGAGAGAAGAAAAACCAGGAGGACCCCTATGATGTCAACCTAGTGACAACAAAATTGTTTACTAACATCATGGGAATAATTATTTTTAAGTTATTCATTTACTGTCTGTCCGACACAATAACTCTTCCTGCTGCTGTGTCTATGAAATAGCTGTCACTGGTACAGGTACTAATGATGTTAAGGGAGATTCATTTCGAGTGTGTTTTGGCTCACTGTTCATCCATTTGATCCGTCTATTGTGTGTTTTGGCTCTTTTTTATTCTTGGTGCCAGTTTGAAGCTGAAAAAGGGCCATTTGCCAGCCGTTTCGAGGTTGTTCAGAATATCGAGTACCTTGGTATGAATTACTTTTGTTCAATTTCGTTAGGTATTTAAGCAATACATATTTGCATACAATTTCTTGACAGAGTAGCTGCGACCTATTATACTTGGCTAGTATAATATGTCCCAGTAGCGATCAATAAATTCCCCCTAGTTCCCCTAATTTTAATTCATTAATTAACTTAGTAGTCAAATCATTTTACCAACAACATAATTATGGGGTTTACTCAACAATAAAAACAAACCCTGCTTCCTTAATACTTCAACAAATGAAAATAAAATACTCAACAATTAAAACAAACACTTCTTCTTTAGTCTCCAACAAATGAAAATAAAATAGATTTCCTTAGAAAGTGAAAAACGACTGTCAAAATCTCATATATCAGGCCCAATGCACCGACGAATAAACTTGAAAGAAACCTACCATTAAATTTCGTTAGCCATTTAAGCAATACATGTTTGCACACAATTTCTTGCCAGATCAGCTAATTACTTGGCTAGTATAAGATGTCCCAGTAGAGAACACTATTTTCCCCCTGTTCCCCCTAACTTTTAATTCATTAATTATCTTAGTAGCCACATCATTTTACAAATAACATAATTATGGGGTTTTCTTAGCAATAAAAACAAACACTTCTTCCTTAATAATGGATGTCTTCAACAAATGAAAATAAAATTAATTTCCTTAGAAAAGTGGAAAACGGCTATCAAAATCTCCTATATTAAGTCAAATTCACCAACGAACAAACTTAACAAACTTGAAAGAAACCTACCTATTCAGAATGGATACTCCGTACCGCAACCTATACTTACAGCAACCGCCATCCACCAGACTAGAGTTCTAGAAGAAGAGAAAAGTTCCAGACTAGAAAAGTTATCCTGGTATAGAAACAGTAAAGCGGATGTGAATTGAACTTGTAATGCCTTCTTATGAAGAAACTGCGATTTAATTTTCGATGACTTAAAATTTTAAGTATATTTAAGTACGCATTGCACTTCATAATAATTAGAAAGACCTAGTGTCATGTACGTTAAAAAAAATTTCTTATGGCAGTGACCTCTAAATGACCTTCCCTCTTCACCCTCTTCACCTTAAGGTAAACTTTTCGTGACATACATCAGTGAGCACTAGACCCACCGATATTCAATGAAAAAATGTGTAACAGGCTACTAGTGGTGCAACATGTTGGACGCTGAATGGGTTACATGTCTACCATTTTAGTAACGTATGTCCTCAGGTGAAAATCACTTAGGAAATGACTTCTAGTCTTATATCAATATTTGAAATATTGTTTTAACAAAGTTCAATTTGATGAACATCAACTTATCGTTTACATATGCCAATCAGTTTAAATCAGTATTTAGATTAATTGTTATTACAAATGAAATAACAAAAAAATTCTTATTATTGTTGACTTAAAGATATTGAATGGATGCTTTTGCATCGTTCAATCAGTTTTTTTTTCTACATATAAATGCCATTTATTCCTCTTCGCAAGCATTTTTCATATAAATGGTTACATTTAATTTCTTGAAATAAGAAAGAAACCTTAATATCCTCTTACGAAAAAAAGAAAACTTTTACATTTTTACATAAATTACATCTTGGCCATATCTGAGCGAAATACTACACTAAAACTAAATGCCAAATGCACATTTAAAAGTTAATGGATGCCTCATTTTAATATTTTTACCATTTATTGAGATTAATATATTTTCTATATGCAAATGAAATATTCATTTCAGTGATATTTAATGTTAAGTGTGTTGAATGTGTAAACTTATATCAATTTATTAAGTAAAGTATATATTTATTCAAATGAAACAAGTCACACTTAACTTATTCGAGTAATTGCCAGCTTATAAAAAGAATCTAAATGGATTTCCTCCTTCGACAACACGGTTCATGCATATAAATTGGAATATTAAAATTTAAAAGAAGACTATGAATTGTAAAAACCTTCAATCGATTCAATCTTACATTAATTTAAGGAAAATACTTTATAGATGTCTCTTTATTGTCCAACATTAAAAAATAGATACATATAAAATATATATATATATATATATAATATATATATATATATAGGTGGGCTAAAAGTTCATAGGCTGACACATAGATGGCGCAACTAGTATTAAATCCATATGATTTTTAGTTAGCCCTAATCTTCAAAAGACACGTGTATAAATTTGACAGCTGTTGCACTATTAGTATGTGAGTTATAGCATAATTGGGTGTTATCGTTTTTCTATAAGCTATGAAGTTCATTAGCGAATGTTATTGTAGCATTTTTGCCAATTGATTGCGTTTATGAAAAGTCCTATTTAAATTATGTGTGATTGTGTTTATAAAAAGTCCATTCAATTTTTTTTTTTTTTTGATGGGGCTAACTATAAACGGCATTAAAAAGTATGTATAGTAACAACTATTTTAAAATTGTATATAAACTTATTCTATTTATAGAAGTCTCCATGTCTGCTTATTTATGAGATTAATTATGAAGCACATCAAACTTTGTGTATAGTGAATGCTAAACAAATCTGTTGCGTTTCTAAAAATTCTAGTGTCCATTTTTGGTCTAGTTATGAGGTACCTGAAACTTTTTCCATTGCGAACGGGAACTACGGGTTTTACACAAATTGATTTTGTATTTAAAGTGTGCCATGTTCAATCTCGTTTCATTATTTCTTGTATACTTGCCGTAGTTTTTGTGTCGTACATATATGATTAAATTATTAAACACTAAAGAGCTTATTTATCTAAGTTTAAATGATTTCAGTAAACACAAAACGATGTTTTCTATTCAAACCATTACTTTCTTACTACAAAACCACTTAGTTACAAACTCCTGTCTTGGAGCAAACAGATCTCCAGTTTCTCGAGCAAAGCCCTCTCGGCCATCACCAACCCCTTCCGAAAAAAGTTACCGACTACCAAAATACTACAACTTCCAGTACTTTTTTGCAGGTCACGAAAAGGACAGAGCCCCACTCCCAACTGCGACCGTCAAAGTAAACTTCAGGAAAAACTTCCCGGGCTAAATCAAACAAACCCTCACCCACAAACGGGAATTTTATTAAACTGGAATCCGATCAAAATCCCAGTCACGCTCGCCAATCCCGATTCCGAAGAATATCGTCTGAGGAAAAATTCATCTCCTTCTGAACACCCCCCAACCCCTCTGTACCTCTCCCCACAAATTCCTTATCCGCAGCCAACGACCCCAAAAATAGTTAAATTGCAAAACTTGGAAGTGATTTGCGTAGAAGAGAAATCGAATTACTTGGGAAAAGGATTTGAAAGAAGAACGGTAAATACCATTAACGCGAATATCAGGTGCTTGTTTTGCGACAAAATTACTTTCTATTTTCTATCCTTACCTCCCCCTCCCCCCTCACCCCTTTGTCAATTCTCTCTACCCCCTCTATCTCTCTCTAGAAGATATTTGCAATCAAAATCATAAAGTCGAATATCTCGTGGCATTTCTGGAGAAGAGCATGAAAATGAAATTAGATTTTGGTGGGTCATCGCGTTATCGTTTTCGGTGCATGGATTCACTCTGCCGCATAAAATTCTCATTTTATTCTTATCAGATAGATGGGGGGAAAATAGCTCCGAGTGCGGTAAAACGAAAAAAATAAACCTTTTTGATATCTATATCTTTTCCCGGTTCCCCTTTTCCGGAATTTAATTTCTTTCGCCTTAATTAAACTGGGGATGGAATTCGAGAAGGGCAATTATGCAATGCGTTTGTGGACCCTTCCGTTTCATTTACCGGGAACACATTCTGGGAGTACTATACTCATTTTAATTGTTCGAATCTCATTTTAAGTTAAGGGAGTTCATTCAATCAAGACTTTACTTAAGGGGGACGGAATTTGCAAAATCCAATAAAATGTAATTAAGTTTCATTTTTTAATTACCAGGCTATTATGTAAAAGTTTAAATAAAGGATTGATTAAATCTATGTCATCAACATTTTGGATTTGATTTTATAAAATAAGGTTGCTTCCAGGACAAGAGGTTATATTCCACTGATAATACAAAGTAATATACTACTGTATCCAAAAAATAAGACCAATTTGCAATTTAAAATTTCCGGAGATTATGGAATTTCGCTATCCTTGACATCTGTGTAAAATTTCACGTCAAAATATTCATTAGTGTTTGAGTTACGCTTGGCTTTGTGAGACGTTAAAACTGATTCCGGCGATTTTTGAACTGTCTGAATTAATTGAATTAATTGAAAGAACTTGCATTCGATTTTGTTTGCGGAAACGAATAGAATGTTGCATAAGGCATTCGGTGAGCATTCCTGTATCAGAAAGAAATGTTTATAAGTGGTATAAGCAATTCAAAGAAGGCAGAGAACGCGTTGAAGACCACTCGGGGACACCGCTTGTGATAACCTTCAATCGATTCATTCTTATATTAATTTAAGGAAAATACTTTATAAATGTCTCTTTATTGTCCAACATTAAAAAAATACATACATATACATATATATATATATATATATATATATAAATAACAGGTGGGCTGAAAAGTTAATAGTCTGACACATAGATGACGCTACTAGTATTAGATACATATGATTTTTAGTTAGCCCTAATCTTCAAAAGACACGTGCATAAATTTGACAGCTATTGCACTATTAGTATGTGAGTTATAGCATAATTGGGTGTTATCGTTTTTCTATAAGCTATGAAGTTCATTAGCGAATGTTATTGTAGCAATTTTTACCAATTGATTGCGTTTATGAAAAGTCCTATTTAAATTTTGTGTGATTGTGTTTACAAAAAGTCCATTCTATTTTTTTTTTTTTTTTTTTTTTTTTGATGGTGCTAGCTATGAACGGCATTAAAAAGTATGTATAGTAGCTGCTATTTTAAAATTTTATATAAACTGATACTATTTATAAAAGTCTCCATGTCTGCTTTTTTATGAGATTAATTATGAGGCACATCAAACTTTATGTATAGTGTATGTTAAACAAATCTGTTGCGTTTTAAGAAATCCAGTGTCCGTTCCTGGTCTAGTTATGAGATACCTGGAACTTTTTCCATTGCGAACGGGGATACGGCTTTTACACAAATTGATTTTGTATTTACACTGAAGTGACAAAAGTCATGGGATAGCAACAATGCAAATTTTCAGATGGCAGTAGCATCGCGTAGAGCAGGTATAAATGCGCAGTGCTTTCGCAGAGCTTTCATTTCTGTTAAAGTTATTCATGTGAAGAGGTTTTGACGTGATGATGACCGCACGACAGGAATTAACAGACTTTGAACGCGGAATATTAGTTGGAGCTGACGCATGGGTCATGCCATTTCTGGAAATCGTTAGGGAATTCAACATTCCCAGATCCACTGTGTCAAGAGTGTGCCGAGAGTATGAAATTTCAGGCATAACATCCCACCATGGACAGCGCAGTGGTCGACCGCCTGCACTTAACGACCGAGACCGGCGACGTCTGCAAAGAGTCGTAAATTCTAACAGACAAGCAAAACTGCGTCAAATAACCGCAGAAATCAATGTGGGACGTACAAGGGACATGTCTGTTAGAATTGCGCGGATCAATTTGGCTTTCTTGGGCTATTCCAGCAGAAGACCGTCTCAGGGCCTTTACTGACAGAACGACATCGCTTGCAGAGACTCTCGTGGGCACGTGAGCATATCGGTTGGTCCCTAGATGAATGGAAAACCGTGGCCTGGTCCGACGAGTGACGATTTCAGTTGGTAAGAGCTGATGGTAGGGTTCGAGTGTGGCGCAGACCCCACGAAGCCATGGACCCAAACTGTCAGCAAGGCACTGTTCAAGCTGGTGGTGACTCCGTAATGGTGTGGGCTGTTTTTTCATGGCATGGACATGGTCCTCTGGTGCGACTGGACCGAACATTGACTGGAAATGCTTATGTTCAGCTACTTGGAGATCACTTGCAGCCATTCATAGACTTCATGTACCCAAACAACGATGGGATTTTTATGGATGACAATGCGCCATGTCACAGGGCCACAACTGTTCGCGATTGGTTCGAAGAACATTCTGGACAATTCCAACGAATGATCTGGCCACCTAGATCGCCCGACTTGAATCCTATCGAGCATTTATGGGACATCATCGAGAGGTCTGTTCGTGCCCAAAATCCTGCACCATCAACGCTTTCACAATTATGGACGTCTATAGAGACAGCATGGCTGAATATTCCTGTAGAAGACTTCCAACGACTTGTTGAGTCCATGCCACGTCGAGTTGCTGCACTTCGCCGGGCGAAAGGAGGGCCGACACGATATTAAGAGGTATCCCATGACTTTTGTCACTTCAGTGTAAAGTGTGCCATGTTCAATCTCGTATCATTATTTCTTGTATACTCGCTGTAGTTTTCGTGTCGTACAGATATCCAGTTTCTCGAGAAAAGCCCTCTCGGCCATCACCAACCCCTTCTGAAAGAAAGTTACCGCCTATCAAAACCCTACAACTTCCAGCTCTTTTTTTGCAGGTCACGAAAAGGGAGAGAGCCCCACTCCCAACTGCGACCGTCAAAAGTAAACTTCAGGAAAAACCTCCCGGCTAAATCAAACAAACCCTCACCCACAAAACGGAATTTTATTAAACTGGGAATCCGATCAAAAATCCCAGTCACGCTCGCCAATCCCGATTCGGAAGAATATCGTCTGCAGGAAAAATTTCATCTCCTTCTGAACACCCCCAAACCCTCTGTCCCTCCCCCACCCATTCCTTATCCACAGTCAACGACCCCAAAAATAGTTAAATTGCAAAACTTGGAAGTGATTGGCGTAGAAGAGAAATCGAATTACTTGGGCAAAAGGATCTGTAAGAAGAACGGTAAATACCATTAACGCGAATATCAAGTGTTTGTTTTGCGACAAAATTACTTTCTATTTTCTATCCTTACCTCCACCCCCCCCAAACCTTTTTGAATTCCCTTCCCTACCCCCCTCTCACTCCCTCTAGAAGGTATTTGCAATCGAAATCATAAAGTCGAATATCTCGTGGCATTTCTGGAGAAGAGCATGAAAATGAAATTAGATTTTGGTGGGTCATCGCGTTATAGTTTTCGGTGCATGGATTCACTCTGCCGCATAAAATTCTCATTTTGTTCTTATGATAGATGGGGGGGGGGGAATAGCTCCGGGTGCGGTAAAAACGAAAAATATACCTTTTTGATATCTATATCTTTTCCCGGTACCCACTTTTCCGAATTCGATTTCTTTCGGCTTAATTAAACTGGGGAAGGAATTCGATGCGTTTGTTTCATTTATTTACCGGAACAAGCATTCTGGGAGTACAACACTCATTTTAATTGTTCGAATCTCGTTTTAAGTTAAGGGAGTTCATTCAATCAAGACTTTACCATAAGGGGGACGGAATTTGCAAAATCAATAAAATGTAATTAAGTTTCATTTTTTAATTACCAGGCTATTATGTTGAAAGTTTAAATAAAGGATTGATTAAATCTATGTCATCAACATGTTGGATTTGATTTTTTAAAATAATGTTGCTTCCAGGACAAGAGGTTATATTCCGCTGATAATACAAAGTAATATACTACTGTATCCAAAATGTAAGACCAATTTATTAATTTAAAATTCCCGGAGATTATGGAATTTCTCTGTCCTTGACATCTGTGTAAAATTTGACGTCAAAATATTCATTAGTGTTTGAGTTACGCTTTGGTTTGTGAGACGCTAAAACTGATTCCGGCGATTTTTGAACTTCTGAATTAATTGAGCAAAGAACTGACATTAAATTTTTTTGCGGAAACGTATAGAATGTTGCAGAAGGCATTCGGTGTTTATTCCTATATCGGAAAGAAATGTTTATAAGTGATAGAAACAGTTCAAAGAAGGCAGAGAACGCGTTGAAAGACCACTCCGGGGACACCGTTTTGAGTCAATTGAAGATATTCAACGTGAATCGCCGTGCGCTTCGGAAACCATCCCTGCTGATGACTTTTTAGTATGCTTTGAGGATTGGAAAAAAGTTGCCTTAAGTACATTGTGTCCGGAGAGGATTATTTTGGAGGCGATGAAATAAATTTGGAAGTATAAATAAAGAGTTTTTGAAAAAAAAAATTGGTCTTACTTTTTGGTCACAGTAGTAAGTAACAGATCCGGTGTTGCACAGAGGGCACCGAATTTGCTGTACATCACCCATATTGTCCAGTCACAATTAAGAGATAATGGTTTTTGGGAGTGTCTCTAGGTTTGTGTTTTGCTTCCTGAGCATAATGAATGTGGGTTGAAGGATTTATCGTAACCTTCACCGACATGCTATAAATACGAAAACTGTAGTTCGCTTTCATTTTTAGGTCCCGAACCAAGTAATAAATCATTTCTTCATGTATGTCGTTATCATATAACTAATAAATTATTGTGTCATGTATATCGTTAACGTATTGTTAATGAATATTGTATTGTATATCGTGTATCCATATTGTATAGTTAATTCTTGAATTATGTACGCTGTTATAGTAAAACAAATATCTTCTCTGTTTTGTTAATAAATTATTGTGTCAAATTAATAATATCCTATACATTTTTATTGTTATATGAAATAATAATTACATCCTGCATATCGTTATTGCATAGTTAATAAATTACTGTATAGAATTAATAATATCCTGTATATCTTTATTATGTAAATGAATTATTATATAATGCATGCGATTGTAACATGCATATCTTTATCGTATTTTTAGTAAATTGTATATCATTATTGTATACTTAATTATTGAATTACGTCTGTTGTTATTGTAAAATAAATATCTTTATTACATATTTGATAAATTAATTAGCTTGTATAACTTTATTGTTATATTAATGAATAATTGTATCATGTATAAATTATTATACTGTCAATATAATTATTGTATCATGTTTATATTTATTGTAATGTTAATGAATTATTTTATCATTTTTACAGTTATCATATTGTCAATAAATTACTATATTATGTATATCGTTATCGTAACAAGTATGCTTTTTAGTTAATAAATCATGTATACCTTTCTGTAATGCTAATGAGTTATGATATCATGCAAGTCGATATCGTATTGTCAATAAATTATTCTATCATTTATATTGGTTTTATAAGATTATAAATTAATTCATTTCTGGAAAAGTTTTGCAAATAATTAATATTTGATTTTTGCAAATGAGTTATCGGAGCAATACATATTTATTATTATATCATATAAAACATCTAAATGACATTTTTTCGTAATCTATAAAGTAAATAACAATTTAAAAACTCACACCAGATGATGCACTGTCCAAATACCGTACTTGAAAGAACTTTGTGTCAAATTAGTAATAGTTTAATAGAAAACTGATCTAGAATTATATTTTTCTTTTCATTTTTCTCTTTTATTAGATATTACTGTGTCCAAAAAGTAAGATCAATTTTAAATTTCAAATTCCCGGGACTTACGAAATTTCTATTTTTTTAAGTTGCTGGCACTGTCCTTCACATCTATGTGAAATTTCGTCAAAATATTCAGAAGTACACTCATGTCCATAAATTAAGGATAATTCAGAATCACACAGAAATTGAACTCTAAAATAAAAATTTCACCTGTAGAATTATCACACACATCTTGAAGAAGAATATGCAAAATACAGGAAACCACCAGATGGCGCAGATAGTACGTCACAATGACGAGAGTGTAAGAGAGGGGTATATAAGGAATGGTGGCAAAGAAGTAAAATTGTCCACAAGCGCTTTAAAAGGCTTTTCAGTGCAATAACCGCATAGTTATGGCACAAAGGAAGCATTTGTATGATTTTTTACGCGGTAGAATTATCAGACGACTGGAATGTGGACGTATCCAGCTTTCCGAGGAACTTGGAATCGCCCAGAGAGTCATCTCCAGGCTTTGGCAACGATTCCAAGATGTTGGTAATGTGAGTAGATGTTACAGCACAGGTCGCCCCCGAGTTAGAACGCCGAATGAGGACCGGTATTTAGCAGTTACTGCCAAAAGAAACAGACGGAGCACAGCATCAGACCTGTCTCGTCAGCTCTCTTCAGCTACCGGTACGACAGTTTCAAGAAAGACCGTGTACAGACGCTTGGGGCACATTGGTCTATATGCTCGTAGGCCTGTCAGATGTGTTCCACTTACCGCAACTCACTGTTGCCTGCGATTAACCTAGAGTAGAGAGCATGCATTGTGGACACCGCAAAAGTGGTCTTGTGTGATGTTTTCCGACGAGTCCAGGTTTAGTTTGCAGTCTGATTCTCGCCGGACTTTCATATGGAGTGCGCCAGGTACCCGTTACCACCAAGAGAACATCATTGAACGACACCGTTACGGTGGTGCAGGATGGCTCGTTTGGGGAGGAATTATTCTTGGTTCCAGAACTGACCTGCATGTTCAGAGTGTAACGATGACAGGCCACATCTATCGGGATGTCATTCTGGAACAACATGTACGTTTGTTTCGGGGCGCCATGGGTGCTGAATTTTTTTATGGATGACAACGCCCGACCTCACGATGCAAACATTGTAGACGAATGCTTTCAATTCTAGGATATCACCCGTATGGATTGGACTCACCGGACTGGAATCCAATAGAGCATGTTGGGATATGCTTGGCAGACGAATTGCAGCCCGTCAACCGCCTCCTACCTGTCAACCGGAATCGAGGGCATTGCTTGATGAATGGTATAATATTCCCCAAGATCAGATTGATAATTTGATACACAGCATGCCTAGGCGTTGTAAGACCTGTATTGCATCGTCCGGGAGACATACTCCATATTAACCATCATACTAACCATGTTATACTGTTTTCTGTAAATAGGTTCTTTTTTTGAAATTTGCTCCAGGGTGTAAAAATCGCAATTTTTATTAATTATGTCAAACATATAGCATCTTTTTGCTCTTTACCTCTTGTTTAATAAATATACTTTACAAATAAGTCAAATTTATTTTGCTTCTGTCTGTTTCTTTGCCTGAACTTCATTATCCTTAATTTATGGACATGAGTGTATATGAGTTACGCTTCGCTTTGTGAGACGCTAAAACTGAATCCGGCAATTTTTGAAATGTCTGAATTAATTGAGCAAAGAACTTGCCTTAAATTTTGTTTGCAGAAACGTAGAGAAAGTTGCAGAAGGCACTCGGTGAGCATTCCTATATCGGAAAGAAATGTTTTGAAGGGCTATAAACAGTTCAAAGAAGGCAGAGAACACGTTGAAGACGAAGAGCCCTCTGGTCGACCATGAACCCCAACCGACAGAGCTCACGTCCAAAAATTAAAGATTTGGTGCTTGCAAACCATCGATTTACAATTACAGACTTTGCTGATGATGTTGGAATTTCAAAAGGATCGGCCTTTTGGGCCTTAAATGCGTCAAATCTCTATTGGTACCGAAAACACGGAATGCGCCAGCTCACACTGCATTGATTATTCTTCATGACCTTTTCACCAAAAATGTAACCCATATCGTTGCACAACCACCGTATTCACACTATGCGACTTCTGGCTATTCCCTAAATTCAAGAGACCACTTCGGGGACACCGTTTTGAGTCGATTGAAGAGATTCAACGTGAATCGTCGCGTGATTTGAAAGCCATCCCTGCCGATAACTTTTTAGCATGCATTGAGGATTGGAAAAAAAGCTGGCATAAGTGCATCGTATCCGGAGGGGATTACTTTGAAGGTGATGAAATAAATTTAGAAGAATAAATAAAGAGTTTTGAAAAAATAATTGATCTTCCTTTTTGGGCACAGTAATATATAAGATTATCTCTTCTACTTTTTCGTTTGTCTTCTAATTAGTTTTTATGAAAAGGTTTTCGTCATATCTCCCATTTATACATTTATATTATATGTTCGTTTTTTATAATTTTAATATATTTTAAGGAAACCTAATAAGCTTCAAAGAAATAAGATTCATGAGAATATTTTACATTAGATTACTTTCGATATGTAGATACATAAAAGATTTTACGCAATTTTTTTTCATTATATCTGTGTGTTTGCTTTAAGAAATGTAAATTTTTAGTAAGCCACTATGACATTTTTTTTTCTGTACAAAGAAGAGAAGGAAAAATAATTTTGAAATTACTGTATTAGGTAAATAAATAAAATATCTAAAAATAAAAAAAATATATGAATAAATAAATAAAATAGAAATTATACATCTGAATTTAACTGTTTCGCAGTTAACTACAAATAAATTGGTGTTGTTCTACATACATAAACAGCATATATTTTGTTTGGTAAGTGCTATTAGAAATAAATATCAATAGACAGTAAAAGGAAATGTCAGGAAAGAGATTCATTCTGGGATATTTCCATATCTTTCAGCAGTTACATTTTTGTTGTTAAAAATGATTATATTAAGATATTGATAGATTGAGCATAGTTGATTGATTTGCAGCTTTCAGTTTTTGTCAAGTATTTTTGTTTAATTAAAAAAGAATTAATTAGAAAGCAATTTATGTGTAAAATTAGGCCAAGAAAAGGGCATTGCGAATTTTAGAAACACAGTCAGTTTTTTAACATTCACGATGCATCAACTTTGCATTGCCTGATGCATTTCACATCAACTTTGATATGCTTCATAATAAATCTCATAAAAATGGATATGAAGATTTTCAAAAACACAATCCTACACGATTTATATAGGACATTTATAAAAGCAATCATTTTATATAAAATTTTATAATAGCATTTGCTATACATACCTTTTTAATGCACTTTATAGTTAGCCCCATCAAAAAATTGAATGGGAGAGAATAAAATAGTTTTTTATAAACACGATCCCACACAATTTAAATTGAACTTTTAGTAAACACAATAAACTTTTAATCAACTTATATAAAATGCTAAAATAACATTCGCTATTTCATTTAATTTTTAATTAAGCTACATTAGCAATGGTGTCTGATGGCCGAATGACTAGAGCAATGGCGCTAGATGCCGTAGGTTTCGGGCTCCAGTCCCTGCGGTACCATGGATGATTTATAGTGGTTCCGAATCTACCCCAAGCCGTAGATCGCAGTCTAATATGACTGTTAGGCAAAGGGCTGACAACCCTACCCTGTAAAAAAGTAAAACATTCTCCTGTTTCGAATCTGCCAGTAGGCAGTAGGCCATGGTCCAATATGAATTGTAGTCATTTAAGTCCCTTTTATTTAAAAGGAACTTAATACTTTTGTATAGACGTTATTTTGAAAAAGAAATTAAATAATATTTTCGAATTAAAAATTGAAAGGATATTTACGTTTATTAAACTGAATGGTATGTATATAGCAAAGGAATAGTATGTTTATTAAACTCAGAACTAAAGTAATGATATTTTTATTGTTGTCTACTTAATTCGAATCTTCTTTGTGAAAAAACACGTTTATAGCAATGTGTAATTTATCAAACAGCAAATAAATCCAGCAATCCACTGTGCCATCTTATTTAGTAAGGATCTTATAAAAGACACACTGAATAAATATTCCATCAGAAACCACGTTCCACTCCAAGAACCATCAAGAAAACAGCACGCGCTCACCAGCAGCAGCAACAAAACGATATTTTGTTAAAGCGAAGCGAAGTGAAGGGGCGACGTCAGAAGAGTTGAGTGGCACTCGCCTTAATGAGTCAGCTGCTGCTTCTGACAGGTATAACTTTTCGCCAAAGTAAAACATTCCGGCGAAAATTTCTGCCCTTTGTTGCTCATAACTTATCGTCAAAGTGTCAGTTTTAGGAAGGTCATGTTTTTGCGCGGCAACTGTTTTTGTTGCTCGCTGTTGCTGTTTTCGCTCCACTGACTGCATTGACGTGGGTGGGCAAGTGACAGACGTCGCCTTCACGTGTTTGAGATCAATGGCCCTATCCCGTTTTCTCTACCGGTCTTGTTTTAATGGAGATCCTTATCCTGGAACAACAAAAATAGGGTTCTCGCAGTCACCTCCATATTGGTGTACTTACTTTCCCCGACTGTTGTCTTTGTTTTGGAGTGTAGTAAGCCTATATTTGCCACTCAAACTGGATGGCGTTTTCCGTGAAATTTTGAGGATGTCACGTTATGAGATGAAATATAATAGAGTTTGGGAAGAATCTTTGAGGCAAAGTCGAGATAGTTTTGTATTTTAGATGTTGCTTATCTCGTATCTGTCACAAAAAAGGGAAACTTTGCTGTGAAAGTCAAATGCTTTTATTTTATTTTATGTCATTGTATTTAAATCTGAAACTGTTTTATAATGTATCACTTTATGAGGAAGGATGATACTATCTTTTTGGTATAAAATGGTTTCAAATTTAATTATGGTCCTGGTATTGTTATGTTTAAAAAGTGATTTGTTTTATTGTTCAATAGATTTTTAAATTAATGCAACATTATAATTTAAAAAAAACATCGATAACATAGAAAATAAACAAATCGCATATTGTTGTAAAGTTTTCTAACATGATCTTGACAAATTTTATTACAGACAGGTTACTGTTATATGACCTGATCAGTATCGAGGATTTTTGGATAAGTCTTTTGAAACTAGATGAAAATAAATATTTCCAAAACTATTTTTATTGATTCATTAAAATTATTTAATTATTTATTCGATTCATACTCAAATTCATAGTTTTATTTAATAATTCTTTAAAAAGAGTGGTGTCACTAAATAAAATCAACACCAGAGTCAATCAGTCATATTTTCAATATTATTCTTATGGTTCACAGCCGTATTTTAAATTAGCAAGAGTTTATTTTATAAAAAAAAAATTGTATAAAATTTGAATATTTTTCAATTTCCTTAAATAATTATAATTTAAGTATTTAAAAGATTATACAGGTCTGTATATATATATATTTATATATATATATATGAGTGTGTGAGTTAATTTCAACAGAGAGTTATTTTAAATTATGTCAATTTTCATATCCTCTTTTATAACAAATGGATGTTTAATACTGAAAACAATAACATAATGTATCAAAAATTTTATTTTTGAGTAATATATAAATGAGATTTGGAACCCTTAATTAATGTGTCACTTGCAATAATTTTTTAAAGAAAAATATTTTTTTAATAAAATTGTGAAATATCAATTTTAATTTTTCATTGATCACGAAGTACTTAGGATAATGTGAATTTCTGAAATCTAAAGAGAAAAAGTTATTGTAAGGGCTGATATTTAAATTATAAAATAAATTTCTTATTATTTTTAAGAACTATTTATTATTATTTTAAAAAATGCTGAAGTCATATAACTTTAAACATTTCATTGTTAAAGTTACATATAGATAAACAGTTTCATTTTCAAAGAAGAAAAAGGTTCAAATGTCATATAAAAGTAAAGAACTTATATCCTTATTAAAATGTTGGGATTTCACGTTAATTATACTTAAAATTGCACTATTACCTTTTACAGTGCTTTTCTAAATTAAAATTTCAATAAGTGGAGATTTTTAAAGTGGTTTACGTAAGTGTTTGTCAAGTATAGATGTCCTTTTTTTTTTATAATTATAACTATGTTTTCTATAGAATACAATATACTATTTTTTACTCATCAATGTTTTAATTCAGGCAATTTCAAACAAAACCCTGAAATATTACTTAATAGGAATAAATGAAAATACACTACATAAGAAAAAACAGTTAAATTTAAAACTTAATTCAAACTATTTCATTGTAATTTATAAGCATAAAACAAGAAGATGCAACAAAAGATTATTTAATGCCACTTTTCTGTCAATCTGCTCTATGTCTATTCGATAGTTTATGTTATAGATAATTAGCATAAACTGTCCAGTGTTGTAAAAAGAATTGTCCTTTAAGAACTTAATTTCTAAAGACAATTTAATGTCTCCGTACTACAGCTGACAAAAAAAAATTGACGATTAAATTGATTTTGAAGCGATACTGATAAGATTAAAAATTTAAATTTCATGTTTACAATAAATCAATTATTTAGATATTTTAGTGTATTTAAATAGCCATAAAATCTATAATTTTAACTTTTACTTGAACTTTCACACGTTATATGTTAATAACACTTCCAAACTCTCTTCGTGACGGAAGAGTTTCCAAAACTTTGGACCTCTACAACATCCAGCGTCAACATCCATGGCAGACGGTGCAGGAACATCCTGAGGTTACGAGCGAAACTTTCTCGATACAAAAAATACAACACTCTTTTTAAAACAGATCTCAAACGTCTGACGCAGCTGTCGCTTAATTAATCCCCCGTTACATCCACATTTTCACGAGCGAAATGTTATTTCGAAATTGATCCCTTTTTTTTTCTTCCTACCCCAACGACGTTTAGCTACTATTAATTTGTCTTGAGCATTTTAATAGAGTCTGCAATTACCACTGGGGCAAAGTTTCATCTGTATTTGTCACTGATTCATTTCCCATGAGGACTTCTCTTTCCCGCCCTTTTTAAAAACTTGTTCCATTTGCAGAAAGGCGGAGGAATTCAATAAAGAACGATTGTAACACATTGGGAATAAAATCAATTGCGATGTAAAGGAATTCGGAATTCTTCATCATATGCAACCAGATGTGGAATGGGTTTTAATTAACTAGATGGATTTCGATGTGGATAATGAAATACGCTTATGTGGTTCGCCGGTTTGAATTAAAATGGCTTGTTTATAACTGAAATCGATATTTTATGAGATTACGAAACACTTTTTAAAGTTTCCTTAAAAATGTATCAAAATATTCAAATTAGAACAATGTTGTTTGAGAAATTAGTAAATTAATAAATAATTAGTAAAGAAATTTAATTTACTAATTTTTCAAACTGTCCCAAAAAAGAGATTCTAAACTCTGATATACTTGTTTTATGTAAGAAAATAAATAAGGCCTATCTACTTGATTGCTCAGGACTTAACTTGCAACAAAATGGTGATTTGTGTACTGCCTACTGGTAGGCTGAGAAAACATATCTTGATCACATGTACTTTTACTATGGGGCTTCTAGCGTTCTCGCTTGTTCGGGACTAGATTCTAACTTACAACAGAGTGTAAGGATTCTAGCTTACAACATTTGTGTAGTCCTTACTGGAGGGTAGAGAAAACATGTCCTGATCACAAGGATTAAATTTTTGCCTTTAGAACATTTAACTTGCTTTTAACTGTTTTTAAGGCCTTTTGACAGTTTTTGTTAGGAATGTCTGATCTCTTTGAATTTGGATTTGCTTATATATTCTTTTTTGTTTCTACCTTAAGTGGCCAAATTTGTATGGATTGAGTTCCAATAAAGCCATAGGTAACGATATATCGTGGATGATAAAAATTACCACATTAAGCACCACCATGCCATTTCTAAATTTTAGATGGCCCTTGTATTTCAAAACTTTATTTCAGACGTAATCCCGTTGTCTTTGAAAAGAATCGCATATTTTCAGATGCTTTATTCTGGATTATATTCATTCAGTATGATTATTAATATTAAATATATGGCTGAATATAAAATGGTAATACTGACAGCAATCGATGGATAATTGGAAAAAATTTAGTGGATAACTGTCTTTCACTTATCAATCGGTCAGGTTTTTGTGGTGGCACCACAGTAGACGACGTTTGGTATTAACAGAAGTAGCAAGTGGTTTGGAATGGCTGCTCTGCTGTAAATGTCGTGTTTATGAAGTTGCCTCCTAACCATTGCTTGCCATTATTGATACTGAAGAATCAGATACTGATTAATCACTGAGGTCACTTTGGCTGCAGTTGCTTTCTTTAGACATTACAATCCGCTTCCATACCGTCGGTCACTTTCACTCAACTTTTCTTCCGTCCACTATTTTGCTTTGCCGAGCTTGTCTTGCCATGCTGCGTGTACGGTGTCATGACTTGCATAGAAACGCATAAAAGCTGAGATGTTTCGATAAAGTTGCTCCACCTAGTCGGGCTCCTACTATTTGGCATTTTTGAAAGTCTGTAAAGCCTGACATTTTAAGCTTTGATAAAAATCCAAGACGGACGGTGTTCTTCTCAACTTTAAAACTTAATTATACAATAACCCGATCCTAGAAGCAACTATCTACACCGTTTACCCAACACACATAACCATTATGAATTCCGCAATAATCCATAGTTGTCTACAAACTAAACCTCAAGTTCGCTTGCCTTCAGAGACTTACATAAGAAGCAGATTCGGTTTTGCGCAGGGGTCACCGAATTTGCCTATACATCAACCATATTATCCCATTACAATTAAGAAATAATGGTTTTGGGAGTGTCTCTAGATTTGCGTTTTGCTTCCTGAGCATACCGAAAGTACTTTTGGTTTTGAAGGATTTATCGTTAAAGTTCACCGACATAAATACGAAAACTTGCAGTTCGCTTTCATTTTTTGAGGTCCCGAACCAAATAATAAATCATTGCATCATATACATCGTTTTCCTGGATAATAATTAATAATAATATTACAATATTAATATAATAATATTACGATAAAAATATATAATATGATAACGCTAAATACGATACAATAATTCATTCACAATACGTTAACGGTATAACTGACACAATAATTTATTAGCTATATGACGATATACTGAAGTAATGGTTTATTACTTGATTCGGGACCTGAAGAAATGAAGGCGAACATAATTGCGTATATCGTTATCGTAAGTTTTGCTATTCATGTCTTTGAAGGTCACGATAAATCCTCCAACCCAAAAGTACTTTCGTTGAGGTCAAGAAGCAATACGTAAATTAGCAAATACTCTAAAAATCATTCTTTCCTAATTGTGATGGGACAACGGTGCCCTCTCTGAAACACCGAATCGCCTATTTTTCTGCATTACCAGAAGAATTAACCTCAGATCCTGGAAGCAACATTATTTTATAAAATCAAATCCAAAATGTTTCTGACATAGATTTAATCAATGCTTTATTTAAACTTTTAACATAATAGCTCGATAATTAAAAAATAAAACGTAATTACATTTATTGGATTTTCAAATTCCTTTCGCCCTTAAAGTAAAGTCTTGATTGAATGAACTCCAACTTAATTTGAAACGAGATTCGAACAATTAAAAAGGAGTGCGTAGTACTCCCAGAATGCTTGTTCCCGGTAAATGAAACGGAAAGGGACCACAAACGCATAAAACGTGTAATATCATTGCATAATTGCCCTTCTTCGAATTCCATCCCGAAGTTTAATTAAACCGAAAAGAAATTGAATTCTGGAAAAGCGGGAACCGGGAAAAGATATAGATATCAAAGAGATATATTTTTCCGTTATACCGCACCAGGAGCTATTATCCCCCCCATCTATCTGATAAGAACAAAATCAGAATTTTATGCGGCAGATCGAATCCATGCACCGAAAACGATAACGTGGATGACCCACCAAAATCTAATTTCATTTTCATGCTCATCTCCAGAAATGCCACGAGAAATTCGACTTTATGATTTCGATTGCAAATCCTTCTAGAGAGGGAGTAAGAGGGGGAGGGAGGGAATGCACAAAAGGGTAGAGAGGGGGAGGTAAGGATAGCAAATAGAAAGTAATTTTGTCAAAAACAAACACTTGATATTCGTGTTAATGGTATTTACCGTTCTTCTTTCAGATCTTTTTGCCCAAGTAATTCGATTTCTCTTCTACGCAAATCACTTCCAAGTTTTGCAATTTAACTATTTTTGGGGTCGTTGGCTGTGTATAAGGAACTGGTGGGAGGAGGGGCAGAGGGGTTGGGGGTGTTCAGAAGGAGATGAAATTTTTCCCGCAGACGATATTCTTCCGAATCGGAATTGGCGAGCGTGACTCGGAATTTTGATCGGTTTCAGTTTAATAAAATTTCGTTTTGTGGGTGAGGGTTTGTTTGATTTAGCCTGGGAGGTTTTTCCTGAAGTTTACTTTTGACGTTCGCAGTTGAGAGTGGGGCTCTCTCCCTTTTCGTGACCTGCAAAAAAAAAGTGCGGGGGAAAGTTGCAGGGTTTTGGTAGTCGGTAACTTTTTTGTTGAGGGGATTGGTGATGGCCGAGAGGGCTTTGGTCGAGAAACTGGAGATCTGTTTGCCCAAAGACAGGAATTTGAAACTAAGTGGTTTTGTAGTAAGAAAGTAATGACTTTGGCTGGCTTGAATAGAAAAGATCATTTTGTGTTTTCTGAAATAATGTAAACTTAGATAAATATGCTTTTTGTATTTAGTAGATTTATCAGACATGTACTAAACAAAAATTACAGCAATTATGCATGAAACAACAAAACAAGATTGGATGTGGGACACTTTAAAGATACAATCTATTTGTATAAAATCCGTAGTGCTATTCGCCATACATAAAATATTGTGTACTTCATAATGAGACTAAGAAGGGGCATTGGAATTTTTAAAAACACAACCAGTTTGTTTAATATTCCTATGCATAAACTTTGATGTGCTTCATAATTAATCTCTCAGATGAAAAATAGACATGGAGCTTTTTATGAATGCAGTCAATTTATATAAAATTTTATATTAGCATTTGCTACACGTACTTTCAAATGTACTTTATAGTTAGCCCCATCAAAAAAATAGAATGGACATCACACACATTTTATATAGGACTTTTAATAAACTCAATCAATTTATATAAAATGATACAATAGCATTTGCTCTGTGTAAATTTTCATGCACTTCATAGTTAGTTCCCTATAAAAAATTAAATTGGTAAGATGGGATACACAACCACACGTAATTTTATACACAGTTTGTATATTAAGCCATAATAAAATATGCTAAGTTCTCTTGGGTTTCAAAGTCCTTCTCAAGCACTATAGTCGGTTCGCAGGCAAGGTTGTCTCTGTTCGGTTCCATCAACCAGGTTCATCCTGTCTGTCACTAGTATCTAAGTTGAGATCTGTCTTTTTTCTGACAGAGATTTCTCAAAATGAGAACTTTCTTCATACGGGGTAGGATTGCTGGTTGTCGCTCTACGGTCATTTGTTGTTCACAAGTACTAATTTTACACTTTATTAAGTCCCGAAAATTTATTCTGTTATAACTTGGTTAGTAAAAGCATGTCTTAGAGTCAAATTATGAACTAAGGTATATAAGAAGAATATACGCCTTTAAATTTAATATTTCTATTTGAATAGTTTTTATTAATAAGGGATAGTTTAGTATTATCACGTGTAACCCATATTAATTGATAATACTGTTCTATTTAATTATATTTCATTGCCATAACATATATTAGCAATAATAAATTGATTTATCACTGTGATTGAAAGCTGAAATGATGATTTGCTAAGACAAAAAATCTATATTAATACTACGCAAATATTTTATTTTATTTTGTAGTTTAAAATATCAATATTACTATAGCTTTTGAAAACGCATCAGCTTGTTGGTGAAGGTAATTTAAAGCTGCTTGTTCTTTCTACTGGCATTTTAAAAATTTACTCTTGCCATGAATAAAAATTCATATGATTGAATTTATGTATTTTTAATTAAGCTATTTTAACAATGGAGACTGCACCCGAATAACTGGCACACTGTGCCATAAGTTTCGGGTTTCGAGTCCAGGCGGTAACAGGGGTGCTTGTAGTAACTCGGAATCCAATTCAAGCCATAGGTTCCTGTGTTAGTTGGGATTAGGGCAGACAACACTACGCCGTAAAAAATAAAACGTTTCATTTGGAACCTGCAAGTAGGCAGACGGCCATGGTCTCACATGGACTGTAGCACCTGGGGATTAGTTATTTTAATAATACTCGTTTAAAAGGTACTTAATACTTTCGTTGCAATATTATCTCGAACAAGAAATTAAATATTTTTTTTTTCGTATTAAAAATTAAGAAGGATTAACATGTTTATAAAAATAAAAACTGAAAAAAATGATATTTTTATTGTTGCATGCATTGTGGAAAAACACATTTATAGCGATGTGTAATTTATCAAGCAGCAAATCAAATCCAACAATTCACTGTGCCATCATATTTAGTAAGGATCTTTTAAAAAGACACACCGAATAAATATTCCATCAGAAACCACGTTCCACTCCGCGAACCATCAAGAAAACAGCACGCGCTCAGCAGCAGCAGCAGCAACAAAACGATATTTTGTTAAAGCGAAGCGAAGTGAAGGGGCGACGTCAGAAGAGTTGAGTGGCACTCGCCTTAATGAGTCGGCTGCTGCTTCTGACAGGTATAACTTTTCGCCAAAGTAAAACATTCTGGCGAAAATTCCTGTCCTTTGTTGCTCATAACTTATCGTCAAAGTGTCAGTTTTAGTAAGGTCATGTTTTTGCGCGGCAACTGTTTTTGTTGCTCGGTTGCTGTTTTCGCTCCACTAACTGCATTGACGTGGGTGGGCAAGTGACAGACGTCGCCTTCACGTGTTTGAGATCAATGGCCCTATCCCGTTTTTCTCTCCCGGTCTGGTTTTAATGGAGATCCTTATCCTGGAATAAGAAAAACAGGGTTCTCGCAGTCAACTCCCATTGGTGTACTTACTTTCTCAGACTGTTGTCTTTTGTTTTGGAGTGTATTAAGCCTATATTTGCCACTCAAACCGGATGCGTTTTTGTGAAATTTTGTTGATGTCACGTTATGAGATGAAATATAATAGAGTTTGGCTAGAATCTTTGAGGGAAAGTCGGGATAGTTTTGTATTTTAGATGTTGCTTATCTCGTATTTATCACGAAAGGATCTTTGTTGTGAAAGTCAAAGTGTCTTTTATGTGATGCTCTTATTTCATTTTATGTTATTGCATTTAAATCTGAAACTTTTTAAAAAGTATCACTTTATGAAGAATGATGATGATATCTTTCTGGTATGAAATGATTTCAAATTTAATTATGGTCCTGCTATTGTTTTTAAAAAGTGATTTATTTTATTGTTCACTAGATTTTTAAATTAATGCAGCATTATTATTTTAAAAGAAACATCGATAACATAGAAAATAATCAATAAAAATTTTGTAGCATTATCGGCTTACTTGATTGATTTTAACACAACCAGGTTACTATTATATGACCTGTTCTGCATTGAGGCAGTATTTTTGGATAGGTATGCTGAAACTTTTGAAATAAAATATTTTCAAAATTATTTATACTGATTGATTAAAAATTATTTATTCGATTCATAAACTAGTAGTTTTTTTCCTTTAAAAGATCGGTGCCACTAAATAAAATCAACACATATTTCCAATATTATCTTTATGGACCTTAGCCATATTTTAAAAGCAAACAGTTTATTTCATCAAAAAAAATTGTATATCATTTGAATATATTTTTACGATTCCCAGAGTTAATTAATTTTAAGTACTTAAAAGAACCTTCATATTTATATATATATATCTGTGTGTGTATTCGTATGTGTGTGTGTGCTTTTTATGTGTGTGTGTTAATCCAGAGACTTATTTTAGATTGGGACATTTTTTATATAATTTTTATAACAAATGGATGTTTAATTTATATTAGCATAATGTATTAAAAATTTTATTTTTGGAAAATATATAAGTGAGATTTGAAACTTTTAAATTACTGTGCATCATTTGCAATAATTTTTTTAAGAAAATACGGATAATATCTTGTTGAAAATTGCAAAATATGAATTTTAATTTTCATTGATCACGATGTACATAGGTGAACGTAAATCTATTGAATTTAAAAATAAAAAATAATTGTATATATTGATATGTAAATTTCGAAAATAAGTTATTTATTAGTCTTAAAAATTATTTATTATTTAAAAAACATTGAATTCATATATTTTTAATCATTTTATTGTTAAAATCACACGTAGATAAATTCAAAGAAGAAAAAGATTCAGGTGTCATGTACAAGTAAAAAATTGTGGCAATATTAAAGTTCTGGGGTGTCATATTAATTAGACGTTAAATTACACTATTACATTTTATAATACATTTTCTAAATTAAAATTTCAATAAATGGAGATTTTTAAGCGTTTTACGGAAGTCTTTTTAGTTACGTGTAGATTATTTTTATATTTATAACAATGCTTCCTATAGCTTGCTACAACAATGCTTCCTTCTAATATACTATTTTTTTCTCATCAATGTTTCAGTTCAGCAAAATTCAAACGGAAAACCTTAAACATCACTTAATAGGAAGAAATGAAATTACATTACATGAAAAAAAAGGAGGTTTGGTTAAAATCTTAATTTCAACAATTTCATTGTAATTTATATACATAGAACATGAAAATAGCCTTAAATATCTATAACATAAACTATAGAATATCGTACAAAATATTCTATTTTAAAAACTAAACTTCAGAAAACAATTTAAAGTTTCCATTCTATAGCTGACAAGAAAATAAATACTTAAATTGAATAATATTTTCTTGAAAATTGCGAAAAAATGAATTTCAATTTTTATTGATCACGTTGTACAATGTTAATGTACGGAATCTAAAAATTAAAAACAAAAAATTGTATGTATTGATATTTAAATTTTGAAATTAATTACTTATTGTTCTAAAAAATCATTTATTATTTATGAAACTATGAAGTCACATATTTTTAATGATTTTATCGTTAAACGTTCGTAGATAAACGAGAGTTTTCTAAGTGATAAATCTCCGGTTCAATACGAAAATTTTTAATAAATTATACGATTAAAAATCTAAATTTCATGCTTACAATAAATCTTATTTGGATATTTTTAGTGTATTTAAATAGCCATAAAATCAATACTTGTAACTTTTACTTGAACTTTCCGATGCTACATGTTATTAATACCTCCAAACTGTCCCTGTTTCCAAAACTTGGGCTCTACAACATCCATCGCAGACGGTGCAGGAACTCCGAGGTTACGAGCGAAACTTTCTCGATACAAAATACAACACTCTTTTAAAAAGAGATCTCAAACGTCTGACGCAGCTGTCGCTTAATTAATCCCCGTTACATCCGCATTTTCACGAGCGAAATGTTATTTCGAATTGGAATCTTTTTTTTCTTCCTACCAGAACGACGTTTAGCCACTATTAATTTGTCTTGAGCATTTTAATAGACTCTGCAATTACTACTGGGGCAAAGTTTCATCTGTATTTGTCACTGATTCATTTCCCATGAGGCCTCTCTTTCCCCCGCCCTTTTTAAAAACTTGTTCCATTTGCAGAAAGGCGGGAAGAATTCAATAAAGAACGATTGTAACACATTGGGAATAAAATCAATTGCGATGTAAAGGAATCGGAATTCTTCATCATATGCAACCAGATGTGGATGGGTTTTAATTAACTAGATGGATTCCGATGTGAATAATGAAATACGTATGGGGTTCACCGGTTTGAATTAAGATGCCTTGTTTATAACTGAAATCGATATTTTATGAGATTACGAAATGCTTTTTAAAGTTCCCTTAAGAATGTATCAAAATACTCAAATTGAACGATGTTGTTTTTGAAGAATTAGTAAAAAATTAATAAATAATTAGTAAAGAAATTTAATTTACTAATTTTTCAAACTCTCCCAAAAGAGATTCTAAACTCTGATATACTTGTTTTATGTAAGAAGATAAATAAGACCTATCTACTTGATTGCTCGGGACTTATTTAGTAAGGATCTTTCAAAAGATACACCAAATAAATATTCCATGAGAAACCACGTTCCACTCCTAGAACCATCAAGAAAACAGCACGCGCTCAGCAGCAGCAGCAGCAACAAAACGATATTTTGTTAAAGCGAAGGGAAGTGAAGGGGCGACGTCAGAAGAGTTGAGTGGCACTCGGCTTAATGAGTCGGCTGCTGCTTCTGACAGGGTATAACTTTTCGCCAAAGTAAAACATTCGGGCGAAAATTTCTGTCCTTTTTGCTCATAACAACTTATCGTCAAGTGTCAGTTTTAGGAAGGTCATGTTTTTTGCGCGGCAACTGTTTTTGTTGCTCGCTGTTGCTGTTTCGCTCCACTAACTGCATTGACGTGGGTGGGCAAGTGACAGACGTCGCCTTCACGTGTTTGAGATCAATGGGCCCCTATCCGTTTTCTCTCCCGGTCTGGTTTTAATGGAGATCCTTATCCGGGAACAAGAAAAATAGGGTTCTGCAGTCACCTTCCCATTGGTGTACTTACTTTCCCCCGACTGTTGTCTTTGTTTGGGAGTGTATTAAGCCTATGTTTGCCACTCAAACTGGATGACGTTTTCCCGTGAAATTTTGAGGATGTCACGTTATGAGATGAAATATAATAGAGTTGGGAAGACCCTTTGAGGGAAAGTCGGGATAGTTTGTATTTTAGACGTTGCTTATCTCGTATTTATCACGAAAGTATCTTTGTTGTGAAAGTCAAAATGTCTTTATCTAGTGCCGTTATTTCATTTATGTCAGTGTATTTAAATCTGAAACTTTTTTTATAAAGTAACACTTTATGAAGAATGATGATGATACTATCTTTTGGTATGAAATGACTTCAAATTTAATTATGGTCCTGCTATTGTTTTTAAAAAGTGATTTTTTTTTTTTATTGTTCAATAGATTTTTAAATTAATGCAGCATTATTATTTTAAAAGGAACATTGATCACCTAGAAAACAAAGAAATCTTATATTGCTGTAACATTATCGACATACTTGACTGATTTTATCACAAACTAGGTTGCTGTTATATGAGCTGATCTGCATTGAGATTTCGGATAAGTCTGCTGAAACTTTTTGAAAGCAAATATTTTCAAAATTAATTATACAGACTCATTAAAAGTATTTAATTATTTATTCGATTTATACTCAGACTGACAGCTTTATTTAGTTTCCTTTTAAAAGAACGGTGTCACTAAATAAAATGAACACCAGAGTTAATCAGAGTCATATTTCAATATTATTCTTATAACCATACTTTAAATTAACAAACAGTTTATTTTATCAAAATAAATATATGTTATATATTTATGTTGTATATAATTAGAATATTTTTTTCAATTGTTGTAAATAATAATCTCTCACTCTATATATATACTCGTATATGTTAATTTCTACCGTCAGTTGTTTTTTTAAATTATGTCAATTTTGACATTTTTTTTTTTTTATAAAAAATGGATATTTAATACTGAAAAATTAATATAATGTATCAAAAATTTTATTATTGAGAAACGTATTAGTTAGATTTGAAGAGCTTAAATTGATGCACATCATTTGCAGTAATTTATTTTTAATCTTTTCTTGCAGGATAATGTCTTCTTGAAAATTGCGAAATATCAGTACATATCACAATGTTAATCTATAAAATCTAAGGGTAAAAAATAATTACTATTCACTGTTGAAATAAATTACTTATTATTCTTAAAAAATTATTTGATATTTAACATATCTAACTAGTCACATATCTTTAACCATTTTTTTGTTAAAAGCACATCTTGATAAACTGTTTAATTTTCAAAGTGGAAAAGGTTCAGATATCGTGTAAGAGTGAACTTGTGTCAATATTAAAACGTTGGAGTTTCACATTAATAATATACATTGAATTGCACTATTACCTTTTACAATGCTTTTCTTAAATTAAAATTTCAATAAATGAAATTTATTTAAGTGGCTTAGGTAAGTTTTTTTTTAGTTATGTATTAATGTCTTGTTTTATAGTTATAACAATACTTTCTATAGTATACATTATACTATTTATTTTTCTCATTAATGCTTCAGTTCAGCAAAATTCAAAACAAAACCTTAAATAATACATAATAGGAACAAATGAAATTGCACCACATGATAAAAAGAAAGAATTTAAATCTTAATTTCATCAATTTCCTTGTAATTTATATACATAAAGCATAAAGACAGCCTTATTTAAAGGCTACCTTTCTATCGATCTATCTACATCTGCTCGATAGTTTAAGTTATAGATGTATAATCTATAGATCTATCTATTCTATATCTATTTGATAGTTTATATTATAGATATTTAACGAAAACTATCGAATGTAATAAAATATATTATCCTTTAAACACTTAATTTCTGAAGACAATTTATTGCCTCCATTTAGAACTGACGGCAACGTGGACACTTACATTGATTTTTTATGAATGATAAATTTCTGATTCCTTCAGTTCTTCTGAATAAATTTTTTTCATAAATTGTAATAAGATTACAAATTTGAATTTCAATTTTGCAATCAATCTCTTATTTAGTATATTTAAATAACCATAAAATCTATATTTTTAACTTCTACTTGAACTTTCAACGTTACATGTTAATAACACCTCCAAAACTCTCTTCACGACGGAAGAGTTTCCAAAACTTTGGATTCCACAGCATCCATCGCAGACGGCGCAGGAACATCCTGAGGTTACGAGCGAAATTTTCTCGATACAAAATACAACACTCTTTTAAAAGAGATCTCGAACGTCTGACGCAGCTGTCGCTTAATTAATCCCCGTTACATCCGCATTTTCACGAGCGAAATGTTATTTCGAAGTGGATCCATTTTTTACCCCAACGACGTTTAGCCATTATTAATTTGTCTTGAGCATTTTAATAGAGTCTGCAATTACCACTGGGGCAAAGTTTCATCTGTATTTGTCACTGATTCATTTCCCATGAAGCCTCCTCTTTCCCGTCCTTTTTAAAAATTTGTTTCATTTGCAGACAGGCGGGAGGAATTCAATAAAGAACGATTGTAACACATTGGGAATAAAATCAATTGCGATGTAAAGGCTTCATCATATGCAACCAGATGCGGATGGGTTTTAATTAACTAGATGGATTTCGATGTAGGATAATGAAATACGCATCGGGTTTGCCGGTTCGAATTAAGATGGCTTGTTTATAACTGAAATCGATATTTTATGAGATTACGAAATGCTTTTTAAAGTTTCCATAAGAATGTATCAAAAAACTCAAATTGTAACGATGTTGTTTGAGAAATTAGTAAATTAATAAATAATTAGTAAAGTAATTTAATTTACTAATTTTTCAAATCTGTCCAAAATAGAAATTCTAAACTTTGATATACGTGATTTATATAAGACAGAGAAAATAAATAAGGCCTATCTACTTGATTGACTCGGGACTTACAACATAATGGTGATTTGTGTACTGCCTACTGGAAGCCAGAGAAAACATATCCTGATAACACGGATTAAATTTTTATCTTTAGAATATTTAACTTTCTTTTAACTGTTTTTAAGTCCTTTTGAAAATGAATAAAGCCCATCCACTTTATTGCTCGGGAGTTAACTTATAACAAAATGGGTATTTGTGTACTGCCTACTGGAAGGCAGAGAAAATATATCTTCATCCCACAGACTTTTACTATAGGGCTTCCAGCGTTCTCGCTTGTTCGGGACTAGATTCTAACTTACAATAGAATGTAAGGTTAAAAGGTGTGGGGCTAAGGTTTTAGGCTGCTCTCGTAAAGCTTACAACTTTTGTGTGGTCCTTACTGGAGGGCAGAGAAAACATGTCCTGTTCACAAGGATTAAATTTTTATGTTTAGAACATTTAACTTGTTTATAACTGTTTTTAAGGCCTTTTGACCGTTTTTGTTAAGAATGTCTGATCACTTTTTTGAATTTTGATTTGATTATATATTCTTTTTGTTTCTATCGTAAGTGGCCAAATTATATGGATTGAGTTCCAATAAAGACATAGGTAACGACATATCGGGGATGTTAAAAATTATCACATTAAGCACCCCAGGCCATTTCTAAACTGTAAATGGCCCTTGTGTTCCAAAACTTTATCGCAGATGTAATCCATTAGATGTCATTGGAAGAATCACACGTTTCAGCTGCTTCCTTCTGGATTATATTCATTAGTATGATTATTAATATTAAACATCTGCCGAATTTAAAATGGTAATACTGACAGCAATCGGTGGATGACTGGAAAAAATTTAGTGGATAACTGTCTTTCACTTATCAATCGATCAGGTTTTGTGGTTGTGGCACCACAGTAGACGACGTTTGGTATTAACAGAAGTAGCAAGTGGCTTGGGAAGGGCTGCTCTGCCGTAAATGTCCTGTTTATGAAGTTGCCTCCTAACTGTCATTATTGATACTGAAGAATCCAGATATTGATTAAGCACTGCGGTCACTTTGGCTGCAATTGTTTTCTTTCTAGACATTACAATCCATTGCAATCCGCTTCCATACCCGTCGGTCACTTTCACTCAGCTTTTTCTTCCGTCCACTATTTTGCTTTGTCGAGCTTGTCTTGCCACGCTGAGTGTACGCTGTCATGACTTTAGACTCTGTACCGATAGAAACGCCTAAAAGCTGGGATGTTTCGATAACAGTTGCTCCACCTAGTCGGGCTCCTACCATGAAGCATTTTTGAAAGTCTGTGAAGTCTGACATTTCAAGCTTTTGATAAAAATACAAGATGTATAAAACTTCACTAAAAGCTACCTCATATTACAATGTGATAACAAAATATAAAAATATTCGATACATGCTAAAAATATCTATTAACATTACAATAAAAATATATGATACGATAAAATAAAACGCAATACAATAATTCTTTAACAATACGCTAACTATATTCCTGATACAATAATTTATGAACTATATGATATCGAGATCCATAATGAAATGATTTATTTCTTGGTTCGGGACCTGAAAAAAAGAAAGCGAACTGCAAGTTTTCGTATTTATGTCGGTGAACGTCACGATAAATTCTTCAACCCAAAAGTACTTTCGTTATGCTCAGGAAGCAAAACGCAAATCTAGAGACACTCCCAAAAACCATTATTTCTTAATTGTGATGGATACTATGGGTGATGCATAGCAAATTCGGTACCCTCTGTGCAACACCGAATCTGTAACTTATGTCACTTTGTATTACCAGCAGAATATAACCACTCGTCCTGGAAGCAACATTATTTTCTAAAAAACAAATCCAAAATGTTGGTGACATAAATTTAATCAATGCTTTATTTAAACTGTTAACATAATAGCTTGGTAATTAAAAAATAAAACTTAATTACATTTTATTGGATTTTCACATTCCTTTTGTCCTTAAAGTAAAGTCTTGATTGAATGAACTCCTTTAACTTGAAACGAGATTCGAACAATTAAAATGAGCGTAGCACTCCCAAAATGCTTGTTCCAGTAAATGAAACGGAACAAGCATTGTACAATTCCCTAAACGAAGTGCATAATCGACCTTCTTGAGCTAATTAGAGAGGGACCTACCGTTTAGAGTATATTTAGAACCACTACAAACATCCATCGCACCACCGGAACTTCAACCCGAAACCTGTAGTACCGTATTCCGTATCACTGACTACTCGACCATTTGATGTTGAACACTTTTCAAAATTAGTCTTATAAAAAAAATTGCTAAAAAAAAACAGACGGTAAAGACAAAATTGAATGCGGATTCATTCAAGATCCAATATGATGAGATGGCACCGACGAAACTGAAAACCAATGCAAAAATCAAGAAAAAAGAAAAAACATCAAAGATTTCCTATAAATATTATAAATGGCAAATGGTAAACGAAAAGTGTCAATGATGCCAGTACCAATAGATTATAACTGAACCTGAGAACAACATTATTTTATAAAATCAAATCCAACATGTTGACGACATAAAATTTAATCAATGCTTTATTTAAACTTTTAACATAATAGCTTGGCAATTAAAAAAAATAAAACTTAATTGCATTTTACTGGATTTTCAAATTCCTTTTGCCCTTAAAGTAATGTCTTGATTGAATAAACTCCAACTTAACTTAAAACGAGATTCGAACAATTAAAATGAGTGTGTAATACTACCAGAATGCTTGTTCCCGGTAAATGAAACGGAAGGGTCCATTGCATAATTGCCCTTGCTGGAATTCCATCCCGCGTTTAATTAAGTCGAAAAGAAATTGAATTCCGGGAAAGTGGGAACCGGGAAGAGATATAGATATCAAAAAGATATATTTTTTTCGCTATACCGCACCCGGAGCTATTTCCCCCCATCTATCTGATAAGAACAAAATGAGAATTTTTTGTGGCAGAGTGAATTCATGCAACAAAAACGATAACGCGATGACCCACCAAAATCTAATTTCATTTTCATGCCTCTTCTCCAGAAATGCCACGAGATATTCCACTTTATGATTTCGATTGCAAATCCTTCTAGGGGGTAGGGAATTCACAAAAGGGGGAGGGGTGGAGATAAGGATAGAAAATAGAAAGTAATTTTGTCGCAAAACAAACACTTGATATTCGCGTTAATGGTATTTACCGTTCTTCTTTCAGATCCTTTTGCCCAAGTAATTCAATTTCTCTTCTACGCAAATCACTTCCAAGTTTTGCAATGTAACTATTTTTGGGGTCGTTGGCTGTGGATAAGGAATTGGTGGGGAAAGGGGTGGCAGAGGGGTTGGGGGGTGTTCAGAAGGAGATGAAATTTTTCCTGCAGACGATATTCTTCCGAATTGGGATTGGCGAGCGTGACTCGGATTTTTTGATCCGATTCCCAGTTTAATAAAATTCCCGTTTTGTGGGTGAAGGGTTTGTTTGATTTAGCCCGGGAGGTTTTTCCTGAAGTTTACTTTTGACGGTCGCAGTTGGGAGTGGGGCTCTCTCCGTTTTCGTGACCTGCAAAAAAGTGCGGGATGTTGTAGGGTTTGTGCAGTCGGTAACTTTTTTTTCGGAAGGGGTTGGTGATGGCCGAGAGGGCTTTTCTCGAGAAACTGGATATCTGTACGACACGAAAACTACAGCGAGTGACTAGAGCAATGGCGCTAGATGCCGTAGGTTTCGGGCTCCAGTCACTGCGGTACCACGAATGATTTATAGTGGTTCGAATCCACCCCAGGCCGTAGGTCCCAGTCTAATACGACTGTTAGGCATAGGGCTGACAACCCTACCCCATAAAAAAGTAAAACATCTCCTGTTTCGAAATCTGCCACGGTCCAATATGAATTGTAGAGCGGAAAGTTATTTATTTAAGTTTACTTTTGTTTAAAAAAATTAATACTTTTATATAGACATTATTTCGAAAATGAAATTAAATAATATTTTCGAATTAAAAGTATGCTTATTAAACTCACAGTTGAAATAAGAATATTTTTATAGTTGCCTACTTACTTCGAATCTTCTTTGTGAAAAAAAAAAAAATCCATAGCAATGCGTAATTTATCAAGCAGCAAATCAAATCCGACAATCCACTGTGCCATCTTATTTAGTAAGGATCTCTTTAAAAGACACACTGAATAAATATTCCATCAGAAACCACGTTCCACTCTAAGAACCATCAAGAAAACAGCACGCGCGCAGCAACAGCAACCAAACGATATTTTGTTAAAGCGAAGCGAAGTGAAGGGGCGACGTCAGAAGAGTTGAGTGGCACTCGCCTTAATGAGTCGGCTGCTGCTTCTGACAGGTATAACTTTTCGCCAAAGTAAAACATTCGGCGAAAATTCCTGTCCTTTGTTGCTCATAACTTATCGTCAAAGTGTCAGTTTTAGGAAGGTCATGTTTTTGCGCGTCAACTGTTTTTGTTGCTCGCTGTTGCTGTTTTCGCTCCACGGACTGCATTGACGTGGGTGGGCAAATGACAGACATCGCCTTCAAGTGTTTGAGATCAATGGCCCTATCCCGTTTTCTCTCCCGGTCTTGTTTTAATGGAGATCCTTATCCGGGAACAAGAAAAATAGGGTTCTCGCAGTCACCTCCCCATTGGTGTACTTACTGTCCCCCCGACTGTTGTCTTTGTTTTGGAGTGTAGTAAGCCTATATTTGCCACTCAAACAGGATGGCATTTCCGTGAAATTTTGAGGATGTCACGTTATGAGATGAAATATAATAGAGTTTGGGCTAGAATATTTGAGGGAAAGTCGAGATAGTTTTGTATTTTAGATGATTGCTTATCTCGTATCTAACACGAAAGGATCTTTGTTGTGAAAGTCAAAGTCTCTTATCTGATGCTCTTATTTCATTTTATGTATTTAAATATGAAATTATTTTATAATATATCACTTTATGAAGAATGATGATGATATCTTTCTGGTTTAAAATGATTTCTAACTTAATTATGGTCCTGGTAGTGTTATGCTTAAAAAGTGATTTTTTTATTATTCATTTTTATATTAATGCAGCATTATCATTTTAAATGAAATATCCATAACATAGAAAACAAACAAATCTTGTATGGTTGTTGTTATCGACATACTTAATTAATTTTATCACAACCAGGTTATTGTTATATGACCTGATCAGCATTGATGTTGTTTTATGGATAAGTCTGTTGACACTTGCTGAAAGTTTCATGATAAAGATGATGATAGCTTTATGACAAAAATATTTTCAAGTTTATTATGGTCCTGATATTGTTATGTTTAATAAATTTTTATATTAATGTAGTATTACCATTTTAAAAGAATTACTGATAACATAGAAAACAAATCTCATATTGTTGTAAAGTTTTGAAACTTTATCGACATACTTGACTGATTTTATCACAACCAGGTTACTATTATAAGACCTGATAAACATTGAGGCATTTTTTTTTTTTTTGGATAAGTCTGCTGAAACTTGCTGAAAGGAAATATTTTCAAAATTATTTATACTGATTCATTAAAATTATTTATTCGATTCATAGACTGGAAGTTTTATTTATTGTCTCTTTAAAAGAGCGGTGTCATTAAATAAAATTATAACCACAATCAATCAGAGTCATTTTACTATATTATTTTTATGCTCACCGTTATATTTTAAATTAGCAGTTTCTCTGATCAAACAAATTGTAAAAATTTGAATTTAAAAATTATTTTTTTTTAAATTCACATAAATATTTATATTTTAAGTGCTTAAAAGAATATGCTGATTTATATATATATTATTTATTATATTTAGAGGTTTATAGCCCTATTTTGTAGTAGTAATATATATATATGTGTGTGTGTTAATTTCAACAGACAGTTATTTTAAATTATGCAAATTTTGATATTATTTTTATATCAAATGGATGTTTAATACTGGAAATATCAACATAATGTAACAAAAATTTTATTGTTGAGAAATTTAAAAGTAAGATTTGAAACACATAAATAATGTACCTTATTTGCAATAATTAAAAAAAAAAATATCGATAATATCTTCTTAAAATTGAGTAATATCAAATTTAATTGTATTGATCACGAAGTACATAGGAAAATGTTAATCTATGAAATCTAAGGGTAAAAATAATTGTATGTGCTGATATTTAAATTTTGAAATAAATTGCTTATTATTCTTAAAAATTATTTATTATTTAAAAAGCACTGAAAATTTTTAATCATTTGTGTGCTAAAATCACACGCATATTAAAAGCCCTGTTAACTTTTTACAATGTTTTCCTTAAATTAAAATTTCAATAAATGAAGTCTTTTAAGTGGTTTACGTAAGTATTTTTAGTTAGGTATTTTTCTTATATTTTTAGCACTGCTTCCTATAGTATATGATATACCACTATTTTTCTCATTAATGTTTCAGTTAAGTCAAATTCAAACGGAAACCTTAAATACCACTTAAGATACAAATGAAATTACACTTCATATAAAAAACAGATGAGTTAAAATCTTAATTTCAACAATATTTATTGTAATTTATATACATAAAACCTAAAGATTGACTTATTTAAGGCTATCTTCGTATCGATCTATCTATTCTATATCTATTTAATAGTTTATGTTATAGATAATTAACATAAGCTGTCGAATGTAATAAAAATATTATCCTTTAAAAACTAAAATTCCGAAGACAATTTATTGCCTCCATTCTATAGCTGAAAGTAAAATTAACACTTAAATTGATTTTTTATGTGACAGATCTCTGGTACATTAGGAATTTTTTTAAATGAAAGTAGCAATAAAATTAAAAATTTAAATTTTATATCTGCAATAAATCTCTTAATTAGCGTATTTAAATAAACCATAAAATTTATAGTTTTAACTTCTACTTGAACTTTCACAAGTTACATGTTAATAATACCTCCAAAACTCTCTTCACGACGGAAGAGTTTCCAAAACTTTGGACTCCACAGCATCCATCGCAGACGGCGCAGGAACATCCTGAGGTTACGAGCGAAATTTTCTCGATACAAAATACAACACTCTTTTTAAAAGAGATCTCGAACGTCTGACGCAGCTGTCGCTTAATTAATCCTCCGTTACATCCGCATTTTCACGAGCGAAATGTTATTTCGAAATTGGATCCTTTTTTTTACTTCTTTCTACCCCAACGACGTTTAGCCACTATTAATTTGTCTTGAGCATTTTAATAGAGTCTGCAATTACCACTGGGGCAAAGTTTCATCTGTATTTGTCACTGATTCATTTCCCATGAAGCCTGCTCTTTCCCGTCCTTTTTAAAAATTTGTTTCATTTGCAGACAGGCGGGAGGAATTCAATAAAGAACGATTGTAACACATTGGGAATAAAATCAATTGCGATGTAAAGGAATCCGGAATTCTTCATCATATGCAGCCAGATGCGGATGGATTTTAATTAACTAGATGGATTCCGATGTAGGATAATGAAATACGTATGGGGTTCGCCGGTTTGAATTGAGATGGCTTGTTTAAAACTGAAATCAATATTTTATGATATTAAGAAAAGCTTTTAAAGTTTCCATAACAATGTATCAAAATACTCAAATTGCAACGATGTTGTTTGAAAAATTAGTAAATTTATAAATAATAAATAAAGTAAATTAATTTTTCATATCTGTCCAAAATTTAAATTCTAAGTGGATAACTGCCTTTCACATATCAATCGATCAGGTTTTGTGGTTGTGGCACCACAGTAGACGACGTTTGGTATTAACAGAAGTAGCAAGGAGCTTGGGAATGGCTGCTCTGCCGTAAATGTGATGTTTATGAAGTTGCCTCCTAACTGTCATTATTGATACTGATGAATCCAGATATTGATAAAGCACTGCGGTCACTTTGGTTGCAATTATTTTCTTTCTAGACATTACTATCCACTGCAATCCGCTTCCATACCTGTCGGTCACTTTCACTCAGCTTTTTTTTCCGTCCACTATTTTGCTTTGCCGACCTTGTCTTGCCGCGCTGTGTGTACGCTGTCTCAGGACTTTAGACTCGGTACCTATAGAAACGTTTAAAAACTGGGTAGTTTCGATAACAGTTGCTCCGGCTCCTACCATTTAGCATTTTTGAAAGTCTGTGAAGTCGGACATTTTAAGCTTTTTGATAAAAATCCAAGACATATACAAATTCACTATATCTACCTCATATTACAATGTGAATATAAAATATAAAAATATACGATACATTAAATATCTATACGATAATAATAATAATAATAATATATACGATAATAAAATATCTGTTAACATTACAATAAAAATATATCATACGATAAAGTATACTTGTTTCAATAATTTATTACCTATATGATAACAATATACATGATGCAAAAATTTATTACTTGGTTCGGGACCTGCAAAATGAAGGTGAACTTCAAGTTTTCGTATTTATGTCGGTGAAAGACCTTAACGTGAACGATAAATCCTTCAACCCCAAAAAGTACCTTTCGTTGAGGTCAGGAAGGAAAACGCAAACTTAGAGACACTCTCAAAAACCATTCTTTCCTAATTGTGATGGGACAACGGCGCCCTCTGTGCAACTTCGAATATGCTACTTTCTGCATTACCAGCAGAATATAACCTGTTGTCTTGGAAGCAACGTTATTTTATAAAATTAAATCCAGAATGTTGACGACATCGATTTAATCAATTCTTTATTTAAACTTTCAACATAATAGCTTGGTAATTAAAAAATAAAAATTAATTACATTTTATTGGATTTTCAAATTCCTTTTGCTCTTAAAGTAAAGTCTAGATTGAATGAACTCCAACTTAACTTGAAACGAGATTCGAACAAATGAGTGTGTAGTACTCCCAGAATGCTTGTTAACGGTAAATGAAACGGAAAGGGTCCACAAACGCATCGCATAATTGCCCTTTTCGAATTCCATCCCGAAGTTTAATTAAGCCGGAAAGAAATTGAATTCCGGAAAAGCGGGAACCGGGAAGAGATATAGATATCAAAAGATATATTTTTTCGCTATACCGCACACGGAGCTATTTTCCCCCATCTATCTGATAAGAACAAAATGAGAATTTTATGCGGCACAATGAATCCATGCAAAGAAAACGATAACTGGATGACCCACCAAAATCTAATTTCATTTTCATGCTCTTCCTAAGAAATGCCACGAGATATTCGACTTTATGATTTCGATTGCAAATCCTTCTAGGAGGGGGAGGCAATTCCCAAAAGTGGGGAAGGGGAAGGTAGGGATAGAAAATAGAAAGTAATTTTGTCGCAAAACAAACACTTGATATTCGCGTTAATGGTATTTACCGTTCTTCTTTCGGATCCTTTGCCCAAGTAATTCTATTTCTCTTCTACCAAATCACTTCCAAGTTTTGCAATTTAACTATTTTTGGGGTCTTTGGCTGTGGATAAGGAATTGGTGGGGGAGGGGGAAGGGACAGAGGGGTTGGGGGGTGTTCAGAAGGAGATGAAAATTTTCCTGCAGAGATATTCTTCCGAATCGGGGATTGGCGAGCGTGACGCGAATTTTTGATCGGATTCCAGTTTAATAAAATTCCGTTTTGTGGGTGAGGGTTTGTTTGATTTAGCCCGGGAGGTTTTTCCTGAAGTTTATTTTTGACGGTCGCAGTTGGGAGTGGGGCGTGACCTGCAAAAAGTGCGGGAGGTTGTAGGGTTTTGGTAGTCGGTAACTTTTTTTCGGAAGGGGTTGGTAATGGCCGAGAGGGCTTTTTGCTCGAGAAATTGGAGATCTGTTTGCTCAAAGACAGGAGTTTGAAACTAAGTGGTTTTGTAGTAAGAAAGTAATGACTGTGGCTGGTTTGAATGTAAAACATCGTTTTGTGTTTACTGAAATCATGTAAACTTAGATAAACATGCTTTTAGTATTCAGTAAATTTATCATACATGTACAACACTAAAACTAAAAAACTTTGCAAGAAAAACAAAAAATGAGATTGGACATGGGACACTTGAATGAATGTACTGAAATGAATTTGTATAAAATCCATAGTACTATAAGTAAGTACAAAATACTCTAAATTTTCATGTACTTCATCATTAGACCAAGAATGCACACTAGACCCTAGGCATAAAATATGTGATTCAGAAAATTAATGATTCAAAATTAATCTCATAAAAAAATGGACACTTTTATAAATATGACCAATTTATATAAGTATTTGTAATAGCATTTGCTATGCATACTTTATGATGAACTTTATAGTTGTCTCACCAAAAAAAATCTATGGAAAAGAATGGAATAGATTTTTTTATAAACACAATCACGCATAATACATTCAATTTATATAAAGTGCTACAATAACATTAGCAATACGTAAATGTTCATATATTTCATATATTTCAAGTATCATAAAATTTAGTTTTTAAAAAAGAAATAAGAGAAACACAACAAACAACTGTACACCCAGAGACACAGCATTTGTATACAAAGCCATAATAACATTCGCCATGCTATTATGCTTAAATTTTCCTGTATTTCAAATCTTTTCTCAAGCATCACATCCAGTTCCTGCCAAGGGTGTCTCTGTAGCCAATCAAGCCCATCCTAAAACTAGTATCCAAGATGAGATCTGTCCGTTTTTTACTGACTGGGATTTTTAAATATTATAATTTTCTTTTTACGGGGTAGGGTTGTTAGCCGTACGACTAAACCCCTGGGTTGTTGTTCTACTGCCATCTGTTGTTCACGAGGGCTCTACTGTAGTGCCGGGGAGTTAGTTAGTTATTTTAGCAATAGTTGCTTAAAAGCAACTTAAAAAAGAAATTAAACAATTTTTGAATTAAAAATTGAAACGGATAAATATGTCTATTAAACTCAGAACTGAAATAAGGATTTTTTTTTTTTTTTTTTTTTTTGTTATATGCTTTATGAAAAACACATTTATAGTGATGCGTAATTTATCAAGCAGCAAATCAAATCCAACAATCCTCTGTGTCATCTTATTTAGTGAGGATCTTTTAAAAGACACACTGAATAAATATCCCATCATAAACCACGTTCCACTCCAAGAACCTTCCAGAAAACAGCACGCGCTCTGCAGCAGCAGCAACAAAGCGATATTTTGTTAAAGCGAAGCGAAGTGAAGGGGCGACGTCAGAAGAGTTGAGTGGCACTCGCCTTAATGAGTCGGCTGCTGCTTCTGACAGGTATAACTTTTCGCCAAAGTAAAACATTCTGGCGAAAATTCCTGTCCTTTGTTGCTCATAACTTATCGTCAAAGTGTCAGTTTTAGGAAGGTCGTGTTTTTTGCGCGGCAACTGTTTTTGTTGCTCGGTTGCTGTTTTCGCTCCACTGACTGCATTGACGTGGGTGGGCAAGTGACAGACGTCGCCTTCACGTGTTCGAGATCAATGGCCTTATCCGGTTTTCTCTCCCGGTCTGGTTTTAATGAAGATCCTTATCCTGGAACAACAAAAATAGGGTTCTCGCAGTCACCTCCCCATTGGTGTACTTACTTTTCCCGACTGTTGCCTTTGTTTTGGAGTCTAGTAAGCCTATGTTTAGCCACTCAAACTGGATGGCGTTTTCCGTGAAATTTTGAGGATGTCACGTTAGGAGATGAAATATAATAGAGTTTGGGGTAAAATCATTGAGGGAAAGTCGAGATAGTTTTGTATTTTTGATGATGCTTATCTTGTACCTATCACGAAAAGAATCTTTTTGTGAAAGTAAAAGTGTCTTATCTGACGCTCTTATTTCATTTTGTGTCATTGTATTTAAATCTGAAACCGTTTTATAATGTATAATTTTATGAAGATGAAAGATGATACTATCTTTTTGGTATAAAATGGTTTTAAATTAATTATGGTCCTGGTAATGTTGTGTTCAAAAAGTGATTTGTTTTATTGCTCAATACATTTTTATATTAATTCAGCGTTATCATTTTAAAAGGAATATTGATCAGATAGGAAACAAACAAACCGTATATTGTTGTAAAGTTTTGTAACATTATCGACATAGTTGACTGATTTTATCACAGTCAGGTTACTGTTATATGACCTGATCAGCATTGAGTTTGTTGTTTTTGGATAAGTCTGTTGACACTTGCTGAAAGCTTCATGGGGATGATAACTTTCTGACATAAAATGATTTCAAATTCATTATGGCCCTGTTATTGTTATGTTTAAAAATATATTTTTCTACTGTTCAATAAATTTTTATATTAATGCAGCGTTATCATTTTAAAGGAAATATCGATCACATAGAAAACAAACAAACCTTACATTGTTGTAAAGTAACATTTTGTAACAGTTTTTAACATATAACAATAACAGTTTTTAAACATACGTGACTAATTTTATCACAACCAGGTTACTATTATATGATCTGATCAACATTGAGTTTTTGGATAAGTCTGATTAAACTAGCTGAAAGGAAATATTTTCAAAATTATTTATACCGATTCATTAAAATTATTTATTCGATTCATAGACTGATAGTTTTATTTATTATTTCTTTAAAAAGAGTGGTGTCACTAAATAAAATCAAAACCAGAATCAATCAGAGACATTTTACTATATTATTTTTATGCTCACAGTTATATTTTAAATTAGTAGTTTCTTTTATCAAAAAATTTCAAAAATTTGAATTTAAAAATATTTTTTTAAATTCCCATAAATAATTATATTTTAAATGTTTAAAAGAATATGCCGATTTATATACATTTTATTTATTATATTTAGAGATATATATAGCCCTAATTTGTAATAGTAACACACATATATATGCGTACATATGTGTGTGTTAATTAATTTCAACAGTTAGTTTAAATTATGCAAATGTTGATATCATTTTTATAACTAATGGATGTTTAATACTGGAAATATCAACATAATGTAACAAAAATTTTATTGTTGAGAAATTTATAAGTGAGATTTGAAACGCATAAATAATGCATGGATAAAATATGGATAATATCTTCTTAAAAATTGGGTAATATAGAATTTAATTGTATTGATCACGAAGTACATAGGACAATGTTAATCTATGAAATCTATAAAATAAAAATAATTGTATGTGCTGATATTTAAATTTTGAAATAAATTATTTATTATTCTTAAAAATTATTTATTATTTAAAAATACTGAAGTCACACATTTTTAATCATTTATGTGTAGTAAATGTAGCACACGTAGATAAACCGTTTCATTTTCAAAGAAGAAAAAAGGTTCAGATATCCTATAAAAGTAAAGAAATTAAATTAAAATGCTAGGTTTTCACGTTAATTATACTTTAAATTGCATTATACTTAAATATTATTTTTAGTTATGTATAGATGTTATTTTTTTTTTTATTTATAACAATGTTTGCTATAATATACAATATACAATTTTTGCTTTATCGATATTTCAGTTCAGCCAAATTCAAACGAAAACCTTAAATATCACTTAATAAAAACATACGAGTTTTGAGGCCTCTCCACGAGGCCCTTTCCATGAGGCCTTCTGAATTACATTACACATATAAAAACAGTTGAGTTAAAATCTTAGTTTCAACAATTTCATTGTAATTTTTATACATAAAATATAAAAATAACTTTATTTAAGGCTATCTTTCTATTGATCTATCAATTCTATATCTATTCGATAGTTTATGCTATAGATATTTAACATAAACTATCGAATGTAATGAAAAAAATATTGTTCTTTAAAACTTACATTCTGAAGACAACTTAATGCCTCCATTCTACAACTGACAGCAACATGAACATTTACATTGATTTATATAAGTGATAAACGATGTTTTAATATTTTTTATCACTTTTTAATAATACTTTTTTTTTATCACTTTTTATTAATATTTTATTAGTGATAAATTTCTAGTTTCTTCAGTTCCTCTGATTAATTTTTTTTTAATAAATTGTAATAAGATCAAAAATTTGAATTTCATATTTGCAGTAAATCTCTTATTTAGTGCATTTAAATAACCATAAAATCTATATTTTTAACTTTTACTTGAACTTTCACAAATTACATGTTAGTAATGCCAGCAAACTCTCTTCACGATGGAAGAGTTTCAAAACTTTGCGCCTCTACAACATCCATCGCAGACGGTGGAAGAACATCTTGAGGTTACCAGCGAAACTTTCTAGATACAAAATACGACACTCTTTTAAAAAGAGATCTCAAACGTCTGACGCAGCTGTCGCTTAATTAATCCCCGTTACATCCGCATTTTCACGAGCGAAATGTTATTTAGAAATAGGATCCTTTTTTTTTTTTTTTCTCTTCCTACCCCAACGACGTTAAGCCACTATTAATTTGTCTTGAGCATTTTAATAGAGTCTGCAATTACCACTGGGGCAAAGTTTCATCTGTATTTGTCACTGATTCATTTCCCATGAGGCCTCCCTTTCCCCCCGCCCTTTTAAAAACTTGTTCCATTTGCAGAAAGGCGGGAGGAATTCAATAAAGAACGATTGTAACACATTGGGAATAAAATCAATTGCGATGTAAAGGAATCCCGGAATTCTTCATCATATGTAACCAGATGTGGATGGGTTTTAATTAACTAGATGGATTTCAATGTGGATAATGAAATACGCATCGGGTTCGCCGGTTCGAATTAAGATGGCTTGTTTATAACTGAAATCGATATTTTATGAGATTACGAAATGCTTTTTAAAGTTTCCATAAGAATGTATCAAAATACTCAAATTGTAACGATGTTGTTTGAAAAATTAATAAATTCCTAATTTTTTTAATTGACTAATTTTTTCAAAACTGGTCAAGACAGTGATTGTAAACTTTAATATATGTGCTTTATGTAAGACAGAGAAGACTGTAAGACTTCGTCGGTTGAGGATAATGGTCGACCAAAGGGCTCTTCATCTTCAAGCGTTCTCTGCTTCTTTGAACTACACATTTCTTTCCGATATAGGAATGCTCACCGAATGCCTTCTGCAATATTCTATACGTTTCCGCAAATAAAATTTAATTCAAGTTCTTTGCTCAATTAATTCAGACAATTCAAAAATCTCCGGAATCAGCTTTAGCATCTCACAAAGCCAAGCGTAACACTAATGAATATTTTTAAGTCAAATTTGTACAGATGTCAAGGACAGTGGCAGCAATCTAAAAAAGAAAAAAAAATTAATTTCATAAGGCGCGGGAATTTTAAATTGAAATTGGTTTTGGACGAAGTAGTAAAATTCCATTTCATTTTAGTAGATATTGTCAATTATTGTGAAATCAAAGAGCTTGAGATTTAAATTAATTTTCAAACACTCATTTATGCTTAACATTCTGTAAAATCATTACAGTTGCTCCGAGTAAAGTACACAATATTAAAAATACCAGTTTCCATTCATGCAATACCTCTTCCGAATAAGCTTTTGCAAATTCAATCAATGAAAAGAAAAGACATTGCGCGGAGATATTTTGCATTCTATTCACGCAAGTTTCTGAAGTAGATGAACTTTGTTCAATTTCCGCGTGTCCTGAGAAATTCCGTCCGAACGCCCTCAGAATGTCCAAGCCACTTTTTTCGAATTCAATTCCAGGACGCTTTCCATCCAACATACTCCGAAATTCTTTTTAGAAGGACAAGGTCCAGCAACAAGCGTTACATAAAAATATTCTGCTTCACCACTTCCTCACGCACCCTCCACGGGGTGGAGAACAGGGGAGGGGGGGGAACAGAAGGTTTGCTAGAGAAATAACCAACCTATTCTGTGAGCGGAAAACACTTTGGAATATATTTATGAGTCTGTGTCTCCGAAAAGGAGGTACGATATTTCGTTTGCAAGGCGATTTCCCCGTAATAGAAGAGATTCTAAAAATTCGAATGCCGAACTTTATCGGACTCCTAGGAGTATTTTTGGTCCTTCTACTTTTTTTTTTCTTTTTTTTTTTTTTTTTTTACCATTTTTAAGAAAAAGCGAAACATTTCAACGCATGGAATATTCGAAACTTAAAAAATTGCAAAAAAAAAGTAGTTTTGTTATAGACCACTTTGTATGCGGATGAAGGCAAGTTTGTAGTATACTAGACTGAGAGAAACATTCGCCAAGGGACCTTATTTTAAAAATTATTTGTAATTTCGAATTTGTATTTTTTTAAGAAATAAGATTTGATAAAAAAAAAATTATGGAATAAATCTTTAAAATAATTCTAATACTAGTTCAAAAACCAAACAGGATAAGAATAAAAAATATACTATATATCACTACGATGAAAGCAAAATATTACATTTGTTTGTTTCTCTATGTTTCCTAAAATTTAAAAGTTATATCGCAGAAGCCTATTTTTTTCCTTTGAATTTAATATTCATTATTATTTCGCAGTCAAAACTCTAGAAAAATCTGATTATTTATTTTGAATTAAATATAAACCTTTTTTTAATGTCCTGTAGGTGGCGCCAGTCTTTAAACAAATCACAGGTGACATCTGGTGGCTCGTTAGTTAAGTCTTACAGTTTAATTTTTTACTAAATTCAAGCAGATATTTTATATTAATAAGGATAGTAATATATATCCTTTATCCATATTAATATTTACATATTTCTATCCTTATTCACATTGAGCATTCATCTTATAGTTCTGATCTTATGATCTTATTCCAAGAAAATACTATCTCTTCTTATAATTCACGGCAGTTTCTGAAGTAGATGCACTTTGTCAATTCCGCGTGTCCTGAGAAATTCCGTCCGAACGCCCTCAGATTGTCCAAGCCACATTTTTTGGAATTCAATTCCAGGACGACTTTCCACCCTACGTACTCTAAACATTCTTCGAGAAGGACAAAGTCCAGCAACAAGCGTTACATAAAAATATTCTGCTTCACCACTTCCTCACGCTCCTCCCCACGGGGTGGAGAACAGGGGGGGAACAGAAGGTTTGAGAGAAAAAAATAACCAACCTCTTCTATGAGCGAAAAACACTTTGAAATATATTTATGAGTCTGTGTCTCCGAAGAGGAGATAAGATATTTCGTTTGCAAGGCGATTTCCCCCGTAATAGAAGAGATTATAAAAATTTCGAATGCCGCACTTTATCGGACTCCTAGGAGTAGTTTGGTACTTCTACTTTTTTTTTTTCTATTTTTAAGAAAAGCGAAACATTTCAACGCATGGAATATTTGAAACTTAAAAATATTGCAAAAAAAAAAGTTTTGTTATGGACCACTTTGTATGCGGATGAAGGCAAGTTTGTAATATAGGCTGAGAGAAGCGTTTGCCAAGGGACCTTATTTTTAAAAAGGATTTGTAATTTCGAATCTGTATTTTTAAAGAAATAAGATTTGTTAAAAAAAAATATGGAATAAATCCTTATAATAATTCTAATACTAGTTCAAAACCGAGCAGGATATGAATAGAAAATATTAGAAGGATGCAAAATATGTTTGTTTTCTAAAATTTAAAAGTTGATATCTCAGAAATCTACTTTTTTCCTCGAAATTATTATCCATTATTATTTCGCAGTCAAAACTGAAGAAAAATCTTATATTTATTTTGAATTAATTATAAACCTTTTTTTTCATAACCTGTAGGTGGCGCCAGTCATTAAACAAATCACAGGCGCCATCTGTTGGCGTCGTTATTTGTGTTTTAGAGTTTAGTTTTTTTGCTAAATTCAAGCAGATATTTAATATTAACACACATATTAATATCTATCCTTATCCATATTAATATTTACATATTAATACTTGTTCCCAGCAAATACCATCTATTCTTAAAGTTCGAGAAATGCTTTGACAGGTCATCATTAAAAAATTGTTTTGGTTTAGATAGTTAGAAAATCATCATTTTCAAAATTCCGTGAGCAGTATTAAATGTACGGCTTACCCAGAAAATATTAACCATAAATGCAACAGATGTCAAATCATTCTTTGCAAAAGGCGAGTGCGCATGTTCGGAGATTTCAGAACATGCAACTTAATCGTATGCAACGATTTTCATATCCCGGTATTTATTAATAATTCCACCTTTAAACATTGTTGTTAAAATTCGTATTAATTAATTGGCTAACATTAATAATGCTGATTTAGATAATGATAAAAGCCAATATCATTTTAGCTCATTTTGCACCCCTTAATCTAACTTCAATTTAGACACAAAAGAGCATAAGATTTTATTATTAAAGTTTAAATATAATTCAATTTATCTTTCATAAATATAGTTGTCACTATTCTGAAATCAAACAGCTTATTTTTCAATTCCTACTATTAGTTCACGCTCTCCCTACATATATCTTGTTCAAATTTTTAATCGCTAATAAAATACTTTTTTATTCATCCACTCAAGTTCAAATACATTTTGAACTTGAAGTGCATGACACTTGATGTTAACACAGTTTTTTTCAAATATTAATTCAATAATTAAATTAAATTAATTAATTTTAGTTTTTTTAGATTTTAGTTGCCATCTACCAAGAGATGGCGCCAGATGTAAGTGGAAAATTTCAACTTTATTTTTAAAGGACTTTCTGCAATATAGCAGAAAAAAAAGTAGGAATTGACTTTAATTTTTTTTACATTACTTGTTTTATTCGTAAAAAAAATGCATCAGCATTAGAGAAACTTCCATGGGATATATCCAAATTTTTTTATATTACTTGTTTTAAATTAATTTTCAGATATTCATTTATGCATTACGCTCTGTAAAATCTTTACAGTTATTCTGAATAAAGTACATAGCATTAAGAAAGACCAATTTCCATTCATGCAATACCTCTTCAGAAATAAGCTTTTGCAAATCCAATCAATGAAAAGAAGAGATATTGCGCGGAGATATTTTGCATTTTATTCACGGCATTTTCTGAAGTAGATACACTCTGTTCAATTCCGTGTGTCCTGAGAAATTCCGTCCGAACGCTCTCAGAATGTCCAAGCCACTTTTTCGGAATTCAATTTCAGGACGGCTTTCCATCCTACTCCAAAGTTCTTTTAGAAGGACAAAGTCCAGCAACAAGCGTTACATAAAAATATTCTTCTTCACACCCTTCCTCACGAACCCTCCACGGGGTGGAGAGGGGGGCATCAGAAGGTTTGCGAGAAAAATAACCAACCTCTTCTATGAGCGAAAAACACTTTGGAATATATTTATGAGTCTGTGTCTCCGAAGAGGAGGTACGATATTTCGTTTGCAAGGCGATTTCCCCGCGTAATAGAAGAGATTCTAAAAATTTCGAATGCCGAACTTTATCGGACTGCTAGGAGCAGTTTGGTCCTTCTACTTTTTTTTTTCTTCCATTTTTAAGAAAAGAAAAACATTTCAACGCATGGAATATTCGAAACTTAAAAAATTTCAAAAAAAAAAAAAAAGGTTTCGTTATAGACCACTTTGTATGCGGATAAGGCAAGTTTGTAGTATAGACTTGTAGTTTACTAGACTGAGAGAAACGTTTGCCAAGGGACCTTATTTTAAAAGGATTTGTAATTTCGTATTTGTATTTTTGAAAAAAATAAGATTTGTTAAAAAAATTAGGGAATAAATCTTTATAATAATTCTAATATTCGTTCCAAACCAAGCAGGATATGAATAGAAAATATATTAGATATATCTATGATTAAACCAAAATATTTGTTTGTTTGTCTGTGTTTTCTAAAATTTAATCTCAGAAGCCTACTTTTTTCTTCCAATTTATTATTCATTAGTTTTTCGTAGTCAAAATTTAAGAAAAAAATCTTATTTTCATTTTGAATTAAATATAAACATTTTTTTAATTTTCCTGTAGGTGGCGCCTGTCATTAAAAAATCACTGGCGCCATCTTGTGTCGCCGTTAGTTAAGTTTTACAGTTTTTTTTTTTTGTACTAAATTCAAGCTGGTTTTAACCATTAAGAAACTTCTATATATCATTATCCTTCATTTTAAAAATTATTTTGGATTAGTTTCTTAGAAAAGCATCATTTACAAAAATTAAATACACTGCTGATCTAGAAAATAATTTTCCACAATACCAACACGATGCCGTGTCATACATTATTCAGCAAATGCAACTTAATCGTATGCAACGGTTTTCATATCCCGATGGCTGCTAGTATTGCCATTTTAAATTCAGGCAGATATTTAATGTTAATAATCATACTAATGAATATAATCCAGAAAGAACCAGCTGAAAACATGCGATTCTTCCAACGACAACGTGATTACGTCTGTGATAAAGATTTGAAACCTACAGAGCATTCAGAATTTAGAAATAGAGGCATGGGGTGTTTAATGTGATATTACTGAAATTCAATCCATACAAATTTGGCCATTTACTCTTTCAAAAAAAAGGGCATATAAGCAAATCAAAATTACAAAGAGACCGGACATTCTAAAAAATGGCCAAAAGGCTTTAAAAACAATTAAAAATTAAGGATAAAAATTTATTCCATGTGATCAGGAAATTTTTTCTCTGGCCCTCCAGTAAAGAGTACATCAATTGCCGTTCTGTTGTAAGTTAGGTAAAGGTCCAATCCCGAGCAAAAAAAAGTAAATGGGCCTTATTCATTTTCTTTGTCTTACATAAAACACGTATATCAGAGTTCACAATCCCTATTTTGGCCAGTTGTTCGCCCGGCAGTCGTGTCCATTTCTTAATCTAAAATTGGTCACAATCTCTTTGCGAGTCATCCCCGATTGTCACAGAGACTTTTCCTTGTGTGTTAGATAATAATTGACTAATATACTATTTAATAACGTTTACTAAGACATAATTTTGTCCCACATAGTTCTTCTAAAAAGATTCAAGGGGGATAGGAAATTGTCTAGGAACTGTTTGTTTATCTGGAGATTTTTTTTTGTCAGGACATTGGACCTTTCGTTACCATCATTTTCAATTTCTGATGGAATCCACTGGAAAATGGTGTATTTACCATTTTCATTAAGTAACTTGACATATTATTTTGTATTGGTTACAATTACAATTCCCCACAATATTATTCATCACAAATTGTTCGAGGTACAACACATCCTTATATATGAGTTCCACTAGGATGCGTTTGACCATTCTTCTTACAGTCCTGATCTTGTTCCAAACAATTACCATCTCTTCTTATAATTTGAGAAATTCAAGTCGTGTCATCATTTTTCAAGTGGCAAATAGTTGCAGATCGTTGACACATATTAATTCATATCTAGGACCGTAAATTTTAAGACAATCATTTTACCATTATCTTACCATTCATCATTTTAACATTCATGTCACAGTTCTGATCTTGTTCCTAGTGATTACCATCTCTTCTTATAATTCGAGAAATTCTTGTCAGATTATCATTTTTGAAGATTTTCACGAATAGTTGCAATTAATATGTCACAAGATATATTAATTCATATCCAAGACAGCAAAGTTTTAAGATATGGGAATGCCGAAGACGATTTTATGGTACGACAAGTGACTCAATTTTGTCGATGAAAATGTCAAAAAGTAGCTCTGTTATCTATTCCAAAAAACGTTTTCATGTAACTATGGTTTAATTCTGCTTGCGGTCCCACAAAAACTTATTTTTTGATAAACCTCGTGTATTGCAGATATCTGATCTCTAAATGACAAAATTTAAAAGAACTACATGTATGTGTGGTTTTTACTAAATCCCAACAAAAGGAAACATTCTTAAGACAATCACTTACTTCCTGTAATATATTGTAAATATTTTTTTCTATATATTTACTTTAGGTTGTCAGTACAAGATTAAGCGGAACCTTAATGGGAATTTTATCAACCAGAAAACTGATTTTAAATTGTATCACGTCGAAGAAATTTCTTAACTATTTTTTTAAGTGTCCTTGAATGTGGCGAGACAGGATTGTTTGGTTTCTTAATGTGGCAAAATGGAAAATTTATCAGGAAAGAAAAAGATCTGCAAAACTCCTGTCTCTGTAAAATTAAGTGTCTTCTATGTTTTGTAATCTATTTATTTTTTATAACAATAACCTTGTATCTAAAATGTTGATAGTTCACTATCTCATTGTCAGATTAGATTATTTCCCAAGTTACTATTGTGGTGTTATTTCATGTTTTTCTATAAGCAATAACTACATAAAATAACAAAGTCAAGTTAAAAAATGGCTATAGATTTTTATTTTTCTTAATAAACTCTCCTCCTCGTGGATTTTCTCTGAAATATGAGATATATGGTGTCTAAAATAAAGTTTTCTAAAGAAAGTGTGAAGTTTTAAGATTGAAAATAATAGTCCTTTTAAATTTTCACACTTAATGTATTTTAATCAATTAAAAAGTAAACATTAAAGAAATAGGCGAGAAATTTTTCAATTAATTGTAAAAGTCAAACATTTTAAGCTCTCTATATATTGATTTATCTGTATACAATTAGAAAGAAATGAATTTGAATATATTTAAATACTTAAAATAATTTTGTACTTAGCATTTTATATGAAGTATATAATACGGTCGCATTTTTCGAGCTGGAAAAAGATATAGCATTTTTGTTCCCCTAAGAAAGGTTAAAAGAAAGTATGTTCTTTAACAATTTGCATAATATGCAACCTACATCATTCACAACCTGACAGTAGATAATATGTTCATGGATAATGAGACCTCATGAAATTAGTGATTGTCCTTTCGACATTTACAGATCGAAACAATTGTTGATATGATATGGACTAACCAATGAGTTGTTGCATCGTGATTGATGATAGACCATGGGCTGAGGAAGTGTTGACTCCAATAAGAAGTGAGGGAATTTGACCCCATCCATCCCCTCTCTTGACACACTTCCTAAATGGAGATTTTGGAGAAAGGAGAAGAAAGTTGTTCTGTCGACGAGTAGACTCTTTTTCTGAAAGTGATCAAACAAGCCAGAGATTCCGCCATGTTTGCAAAATGAGTCCTTGTGGCTTCGAGTATCACTACTTGTGATAATTATGGTGTGCCTCAGACTGGGTGAATTAGATTCGTCGTAGACTCGAGAACTCTGAAAATCTCCAACCTTGAGGTCAATTGTGCTTGTGTATCTAATTATATAATCTTGTAAATTTAAATTTCAATTCTTTTGTAAATAAAATTATATATATATATATTATAAAATAACAGATATAAAAAATTATACAATTATTGAAATTTTCCACAAACTTTTCAAGCATTTGGTTTAATTTATCATGAAATACTTTTAAGTTGTGACACAAAATATACGAAAACCTAAGATGTCTCAAAAAGAATCTTTTAATGATTATAATTAACTTAAACATTTTTTTTACAAAACTTATTCAATTTGAAATGGGGAAAAAGTATGTCCTCGTCGTTCTTATAAGCCATCTTCAGCAGATAAAATCAATTATTACCTGGATTCAATTAGTTACCTATTAGTAATTGGTTAACATTTATCCCATTTAATACAGTAATTAAATCGTCTATTTTCTACTTAACTCTTTAATAAAATCATGTTCAACTACATATGGCCAATTTCTTTTTAAAATACGTAATAATTGAATTATTGCACAGTTTAAGTTATCAAAGAGCTTTAAATTAAGTAGCATCTTAGTGCATAACTCTTTTGATACATCTCGTTAAAATTTGTTCTAAAATCCTCCAATAGCTTGCTCAAGATATCCCAAAAGTAACAACGTATCAGAAACGTGTTAGTTGAAAAGTGAAGAATGGAGAATAGTTATACTCCCAGGAGATTTATCCAATTTTGTAGATGATAACAGAGATGTCTTCTTCAAACTCAGTTGCCTTATGGGAATAGAGACATTTAAGTTTGATAGAGAATAAAGTCTCCAATGAAAAGTGACGTATGATGAAGAATGTCTTCGTGATTATATAATCTTCATACTATGCTTAGTTTAGAGTGTGCAGATTAGGAACTATGTTATTTAAATAGTGATTCAAATTAAGTGTCATTTATAATAAATGAGCTTCAGAAATATGAAGCAACTACAAATTAAATATCATAGGAGATTAATAATTAGAGAGAGATATTTTTAACTGAATAAAAATATTTTCATGTGAAGGTAGAGTCAGTGAAATGCTACTTTTACTAACTGTAAAATTAATTAAAGATTTAGAAATTTGTTTTATAAATACAGCAGAGAAATATGAAATAATAAATAATCGGATGAAATGTGTAATTTCTTTTCTTAAACCCTTTCTGCACCATAATCAGTGTTTGAAATAATACAAAAAGAAGATTAAATTGAAGTGTTTTACAAGAAAGATATTTGAGAGAGAAATTTGTTATTCCGAAACAATTCGTATAAATTAGAGAAAAACATTAATTGAATACAAATTGGTTACTATTCCATATTTATTTACAAAACTATTCAAATCTATGCATACATCTAAACAGATGCAAGTATACTATATATAGTTTGGTCTGTCGCTCTAAGGTAATTTTATGCACACTATGGGCCAATTAGACCCTGACCTACAATTTCACATGAATTCCGACCCACTAACAAACATCCATGTCACCGACCAGATTTGAACCTTAAGTTTTGGTACCAAAGAGAGAGGCCGGAACGATAACAAATTTGCCCTCAGACCGCTTTTTAACGTATATATCTATTTGTTACATTGTTTGTTCATGATTAATTTACTTTTAATAACAAAATTTCATTTATTCTATGTATACATATATATTTCTCGTTTAATTTTTTCAATAAAGATGATGACAGTTGCTTTCATTATAGATCGTCATTAATTTTAATTCAAGATTTAATTATTTTTTAAGATATTATAATTATTATAGTTTGTATTGTTTTTCCATATTCTATATAGTAAAAGTTTGGGCGTGATATGGGTATGATCTTGCTTAAAAATAAATACGCGATGTTTAGCTGCCATGCTTATTAAATTTGCTAAGACAGTGCTGTGCAACTTCAAGACATAACACACAAAACAAAATTAGACAACAAATATTTACAAAGTTATCTAAAGAACCAGATCTTTTAAGGGTCATTGTACCGATATAATACTCCTAGAACTCTTCACTCGACTCCTTGCATTCCCTTTCTCTTTTCTCCTCTCCCATTATCGGTTCCAAAGTCTAACGTAATCTTATCAAACGTCCTTCAGAGAGATCTAATAAGTTGCTCAAGGTTGCAGCATTTTGTGAAAAATGCATGGAGGATCTTTACTTATAGCTTAGCAATTTTAGCATCATTGTAATTTAATTTCATAGTTGTAAAATGCCACATTATGTTATACAAAAAAGCATTAATATACTATTAGCAATAAAATAATTTTCAAAAATATGCTCTGTGAAATAAATATAAAAAATTAATTCTTCAAATTTTTGTATATTTTAATTAATTAATATTAGTATTTAATATCTAATTAATATTAGATATAACAGATAGGAATTACATTGTTACAGATTTTATTTATAAGTATAAAATATTACTACCATGAAATTTGAATGTAGATTTAAAAATTCTACCTTCAGAAAAACCAGATGCTACAGTATTGAGAAAAATTGTTGTTATTAAATATAGGGTATTATTTCCAAATAATTTTCATTACAAATGTTTTATCATTAAAAATTGGAGCTATACAAAAATAATTAAAAAGATTTCAGTAAACAACTATATAAAAACAATTGTGATAAATAATTCTTAAATATTAATTCACACAAATTTAAAGGACGTGTTTTAAATACTTGAAATACAAATTTTGCATTTTGGGAATGTTTTTTCCATAGAAATCCAAAAACTTATGTCCTCCTACTTGTAATTTATGAGGCAATACATGTTGTGGAAAAATAATTTTACATTAAATATTGAAGACAACATTTCTAATCTTTGCTTAGAAAAACTAATCAAACAGTCTTAACAATCCTGCTTTTTTTTTCCTTTTCAATAAAACAATTTTTGTAAATTTCTAATAAAATAGTTCAATGATCTATTAAATTTAACAATAAAGAAATATTTTATATATTTCAACATATTCAGAAACAGAAATGGAAAGCACTAATTAATAAAATAATTTTTTTTCCCTTCAACAGTTATTTGTTTTTCATCTTTATATAGCATATCATTGTTTAACAGAAAACTGCATTTTATTACTTTACACTTTTACACAATAAGTAAATTTGATACAAGTGTTCACATAAATAAATATTTAATTTTATCATTCAAATCGAAAATAATGGCAAGTATACTATAAAGTATAATTAAAGCAAACAAATACGGTATGCTAACTTTCATGTTGACTTTTTAAACTATTCTTTATGTCAATATCTCATTCAATTTTTTATATTTGAATTTCTTTACTATATATACTTCCTCATCTATATAAAATGATTTTATTTATGACGTATTGAAATTTTATGCTTCTGTTTACATTAAATAAATATTTACCTTTATTGCTGAAACAGAATATAATTATAAATCTACAATTGAAATATTATTTTCAAAACGCAATTATTGTAAAATTTACTTTATTTAAAGATATGCTGTTTTTTAATATAATTTTATATTATTTCATATTGCTGTATTTACCTCAAAAATCTATTTTCGATTAAAAATTTCTATTAGTCTATAAGGATTATTATTTTTATAATTGAAAACATATAATTTTATCAAAATAATAGAGACAGTGAAAACTTTTAACATTTAATATATATAGTGACAATAATGTTTTAAATGGCTTAAAGATTTCTAAAATTAAAAACCCCTAAACTCATTTGACTCATTAAATTAAATTATCATTTAATCTGCCTAATTCCATTAAATACTTTTAAGTAATAACAAAGACACTTATCAAATAGTGAAGGAAAAAAAGAATCGCAGACAATGAACATTTAAATTACCATGGAAAAAATCTTATTAAATAATCTTATCATTAGTAAATTCAACAAAACTGGTTTGCAGACTTACAGTATTCCGAGAACTGAATTTGATTTCAAAGTAAAAAAATAAATCCAGTACAATGTACTTTTGTTTTGTCTTTTTCCAATTCCACTATTGTACTTTTTTTTGTAAAACAAAGTAGTTGTTAATTAAAATCCCCATCAAAGAAATCTTCACCTGTAACTTTAAAAAGTACACGCAAAAGGATTTAAATTTTTAAATAATAAAGGAACTAATTATTTGCATCGTTCAACAACTGTTGTTATTGACTTGAAATAAGATTACAAAAAAAAAAATCTATATTTGCTAATTAAAGAGATAAAATGGATATTTTGCTGTAACAATAATTTTTTTTCTTATTGTAAGCAACAGTAAAATTTCATTAAATTTATCTAAGCAGTTGTATTTTAGAAAATATTTTAAACCAGTAAAATATAACTATGCAATTACTGAAATAATAGTTCATAGTCTAATAATAATTTGAAAGGTGCTTTGAGGTGGAAAAATGATATAAAATTAATATTGTTTTAAATGTTGTTTTTTAAATTCTACATAGTTTGAGATACTTTTCTAATCTACTTTAAATTGAATATTTTTTTTTTTTTTTTTTTTATGTTCTAATAAATATTAACTTAATTAATTTACAATTCAATAAATTTGGAAAACAATTTGATACAGCTAATTTGTGATAGAAATATTAAAAAAAAAATTTTAGGAAAATTATTTCCAAACAACTGCTGTGATTAAGATTCCTTTTTTTTTTTTTTAAAAAAATATTCTAAATTATTAAGATGGAATCTAATTTTGTTTTATTTTTTTGCCATAGTGAAATTCCTTTTAGTATGTTAATGTAATGAGCATATCAAAACATTACAAGATTTTATCCTTAAGTTTATTTAATCATTTTGAATGCTAAGGCGCAAAATATATATTTTTGATAAACTTAACAGTACTTATGCACAATTTTCATTTCGAAATGTAGGTGAATAATAGATTAATTTTAGAATAAAAATTAAATTTTTGTAAATAAGCCACAAGTCAATTCCATTTGGACAAAAATACAAACAGAACAGATTTTCAGAATAAATAAAAAATTCGAACGTCATAAAATAAAAGAAGTTAATAATATATAGTAAGGATTAACTGCGATTTTCCAAAAAAGGCTCTAACCTTGAAGTGACATGATGATAGATCCTCCTCTCGAGCACAGGCTGATCCTTACTTTAGACTTTGCACGTTTTCGTTCGTCCATTAGACTTTGGAACCGATGATAGGAGAGGGAGAAAGATAAAGGGAGTGTGCAGAGCCAAGGAAAGTTCCAGTAGTACTGAGGGTACAACGATCGAGAGAAGAGTTCCAGGTAGTACAGAGGTTTGATTTTTGGTTTGTCACTCTACGGTCGTCTTGTGCACACTTTAGGCTAAATAGACCAGGATCTACAGTTTAATGTGGATTCCGAACCATCAACGCGCATGCCACCGCCAGGATTTGAACCTGGACAGTACAGAAGGTACAAAGAATGAATTAACTTATTATTTTATCCATTTTGTTTGCCAATATCAAGGGTATTTTATAATTTCTACTTCTCATGTATCATGTTCCATTTTTTTTTTAAGAGCAAAGAAATGACCCAACCAAATATTACGAAGTGTAAATATATAAGTCCTAATTTTATATCTATTTTTAATATCGTCTTCACAAGAAAATAGAAACACTCTTAAAAAAAAAAAAAAGAAATACTACATTTTATGCCTAAAGAATGACATCGACATCATTGTCCCATGATATAAGAAACAAATTTTGAAATGCAAATCAAAAGACAAAAGAAATACATTTTAAAAAGTAAAAATATGAAATTCGAAGCATACTTAACAAAATAAAAAATCATTTTAATATTTCCTTCCTTTTTCATTACAGATACACACGATGTTCAAAAATTTAACTAATGTCATGTTTGTACTAAATTATATGAATAATGTTGATTTTTTTTTTTTTCTATACGGATCACAAGTTTGTATCATTCTAATTATTATGTTTACAAAAATCTGTTCCAGCTACCGTTAAAATCAGATAAGAAAATTTTAAGAAAAGTCTACAAAAAATAAATAAATCAGTGCAAAGTTTTTATTAAATTTTTTAAAATTTTTTCTAAAGTAGAACAAATTCCATTTTTTAAAAAAAAAAAAAAATTAGATTAAAGAATTCTCAACTAAAAATCAAATTTATATGCAAGTCACAGAAAAATATTCGAATGCTCCATCTTTGGTTTATGCTTCCACATTCCATTTTACTTTACCTAAAAAAAAGATGTAACAAAGAAAAATTACAAAAAAAAAAAACACATAAATTTTAATTTTTATACCCCAACTTCGATATCACCTTCCAGAAAACAAACAAAAAAAAAAAGAATTTACTCCACCAAACGACATTCCTGATGCTTTAAGAATGATTCCCCCAATGTCACCACACGAGCAAAAAAGGTCAGAAACAGACTTTAAAATGCAAATCAAAAGGCGCGAGAAATAAACCAAAAAAAAAAAAAAAAAAGAAAGCAAAGCAAGAAATTGAAACACCCCCTCACTGAAATCAGGGAGGCACCTCGAGGAGTGATGCTCATCCTTATTTAAAGAGAGCGCCGACAAGCACAGAAATAAACTTCCGAGATTCGATAATCTCTTTTTATCATTTCCCTTCCCTGCTGCCTTCCTTCCCTCTATCATTGTTAACAGCACCTTGTATGAATAATTCATGTCAACGAAGGTTATTTATGCATGTATATACTTATATGTATATATATATATATATACATAAAAAAGAGACAGAAATTCCAGCACGCGAGAATCATGCCATGCAAATGAACACGCCTCTTCCCCCTTGGTGCCAGTGCTAATGCGTTTATCAGGCATGGTGCTGCAGGTTTATTCACAGCCCGGCTCTGTGCCATGATTACAGTGCCAGCATGTACAAACGACCGAGACTGTTTCTGTCGCTTCGTTTGCATAATTCACCTGTTTGTTATTGGCAGGGCAGGATTCCGGCCCCTGATTGAATGCTCTCCTCTTCGGCTGGCGGTGATTAGTGACAGGGATACAATAATTTTGCCCCCCCCCTCCTCATTACGAGAGGGGTTTGGGGGGGGTTGAATGGATGGAAATTTTACGTCTAATATTATCCATCCTTGGGATGAAAAATTGAAAGTGCTAGAGATGTTATTGATGATGAATCGTTATGCTTAAGAGCTTTTAAGTCGTTACATGCTGTTTTATTATGTTTATCCACAATGATGAGATATTTTAACGCATTGAATAACTTATCTTATATATATATATATATATATATATATATATTCACAAATATTATACTGATTAATATTTGTTGCTTTTATTTTTTTTAAAGACTTTTTATACTACTTTTTAAGTACCAGCTACTCACGGTATAATATATATACAAGATACTATGAATAAGTGTTATGAATATAAGTATTAACCAAATCTGTGTAAACTAAATGTATTGTGTTAAAGTATGCCCAATATAAGTATTAATCAATATGATGTAAAATAATATACCTTGTATAATTATTTTCCAATATTGTGCAAATTAATATGCCTACTATAAGTATTACCTGCGTCAGTATTAGCCAATATGGTGTGAATTTATGTACCGCTTATAATTTCTACTTCATTAATTTCATGTTCCATATTTTTAAGGGGAAAGAAACTACCAAACCAAAATATCCTATAAATTTATAAATCCTATTTTTATTTCTAATTTTAACATCCCTTTTACAAAATAAAAAACCGCTCCTGTAAAAAAAAAAAGAAATACTACATTTTATGCCCAAAGAATGAGACCCATTCCATCGCTCCGAAGGAAATATATATATATAAGAAAGAAACTTTAAAATGCAAATCAAAAAGCATGAAAAATAAATTTTAAAAGCATAGTACGAAATTCAAAGTAACCTTAATAAAATTTTAAAAAAATCATTTTAATATTTTCTTCGGTTTAATTAAAGATACGCGGGATGTACAAACATGTCTTAACTAATCTCATGTTTGCTTAATACATTCTATAAACTAAATTAAATGAATAATTTTGATTTTTTTCTATACGAATAGCAAGTTTATATCATTTTAACTATTATATTTACAAAAAAAAAATATGTTGCAGTTACAGTTACGATTAGATAAGAAAATTTTCGGAAAGGCTTAAAAAAGGCAGTACAAAGTTTACTCAATTTTTTAAAAATTTTCCAAAGCAAAATTTATTCTATATTAAAAAAAAAAAAAATTTCAGATTTAGGCATCCTCCACTAAAAATCAAATTTATAAGCAAGTCACAGAAGAAGTCAAAAACGATTCGAATGTTCTATCTACTTGATTTATGCTTACACATATATTTTTACGTCACGCTCAAAAAAAGTAACAAAAAAAAATTCCAACGAAACACATAAATTTTAATTTTTATACCCGCCACTTCGATATCCCCATCCGGAAAAAACAAACAACCCCCCCCAAAGAAAAATATTACTCCACTAAACGACATTCCTAAGGCTTTAAGAATGACTCCCACAACTTCACCACACGAGCAAACAGGTGAGAAACAGACTTTAAAATGCAAATCAAAAGGAGTGATGCTCATCCTTATTTAATGAAAGCGCCGACAAGAAGCACAGAAATGAACTTCCAAGATTCGATAATCTAGTTTTATTATTTCTCTTCCCTGCTGGTGGATTTATGCATGTAAATACGTATACATATATATATACATATGTATACATAGTAAAAGAGAGACAGACATTCCAGCACGCGAGAATTATGTCATGCAAATGAACACGCCTCTTCCCCCTTGGTGTCAGTGCTAATGCGTTTATCAGGCATGGTGCTGCAGGCTTATACACAGCCTGGTGTTCTGTGCCATGATTACAGTGTACAAATGACCGAAACTGTTTCTCTCGCTTCGTTTGCATAATTCACAGGTTTGTTATTGGCAGGACAGGATTCCGGCCCCTGATTGAATGCCCTCCCGTTTGGATGGCGGTGATGAGTGACAGGGATACAATAATTTTGCCCCCCCCTCACAACTTCATTACGAGAGGGGTTGGGGGAGGGGTTGATGGATGGAAACTTTACGTCTAGTATCCATAATTGGGATGAACAATTGAAAGCGGTAGAGATGTTATTGATGATGAAACGTTATGATTAAAAGCTTTTAAGTCATTACATGCTGTTTTATTACTTTTATTCACCACTATGGGATATTTAAACACATTGAACAACTTATCATTCGTTTATCGTGTCATATTTATACGTAAATTTTAAACGGATAAATGTTTTTAGCCTTTATTTTGATTTAAAGTGTATCATAAATTTTTTTGATGAAAAATGTTATTTATTATTTTGAAAAATCATTAGCTACTTACAATATCTTATATATAAGATACCTTTCGTAAGTATTACCAATGTAATTATTAATCAATACAGTGTGAACTAATATAATGTGTATAAGTATTAACAATATAAAAATTAACCAATCCTATTCATATGTAATAACCTTTAGATTAATTTAGGAATTAGTAGTATACAAAGATTCATTTTAATACTAAGTTCAAAAATCTTCAGAATTCTATAAATAGTTCTCATACTTGAAAGCAGACGAAATTTTATTAAAAATCTATACCACTGATTAATATAGATTCATTTTATTCAAATGTACAAAACCCTATAAACTATTCAGAATAGTAAAAATTTTTAAACATCAGCAATAACCATCTACCAAAAGTTAAAGAACACCTTTAAAAACTAAAAACGTAATATTTTTGCATCGGCTTTATTTAAGATAAGATATATATATACTATATATATATGAAATAGTAGATTGGTCTTTGGAATAATAGTTGTTCAGCTTTTGCAATATCTTTAAAAAATGTTTTAATTTTGACTTTTAGTAAAATAGATCTTTTACAAATATTTTACTAATGCTTATATTCGTTCTGCAGCTATATTGTCAGCTCGTATATCATCTCGATGTCTCATTTTCTTTCAAAAATTCTCTACATTTCCAGAGATTAAAATCTTTTGATTGATGTTGTGGGTGGATAACCTCAAGCTCTTAAAGAGACATTTAAAAGAAAGTCTGTTAAAAATAGTGCACTCAGTCATTAGTTTGATACATACAAACTGATTACTTTAATCTGTATTTTAAAATATTTAAATAAATTAAGGAATTTATTGTAGAGTAAGGATGCCATAAGGATGGAATAAATACTAAATATCCTTATCATGCTACCACTAAGCAGTAACTAAGGAAACATCTACCTATATGTTTAACTATTCCACCTAACTATTTTAAATTAAGCTCTTTTATCTATTTCGTACAATGAAATTGCCATGTGAACCCACAATTTTGAAACCATCAACTACAAACTGGACAGTATTCAAATGTGGTCTTATTTATCACGGATTTTGTGAATAGACTTACAGAAAATTTTCTCTTGGCAGAACATCAATGTATTGAATTATATGTTGGACATATTTCAAAGATAATAGAGTAAATAATTTTTTTATCAAATCTGTAAAGATTATGTGCTGTTTAAAATCACATTTTTTGCAATTTTTTGTGGAATAAACCACTATTCACTCCAGAACAAGCTTCGATGGAGGAAGAATGCTGACCTCGTTTTTAACAATAATTTATTTTATTGTAAGTAATTTGCTACAGAAAATTGTCAAAAGTAATTTAAACAATTTTGACATATGTGCCTGATTTATAATTAAAAATCATTTTTACGAATCTTAGCTATTATTCTTGTACGAAAATCAGCCCCAATTTTGCAAAATAATTTTTTAAGAAGAGACGAATTAACATTTTAAACTGTTAGCCACCATTAAAAAAAAGCAATCAACAATTGTTGCTAAGTAACTAATCCAAAAAAAAATCTTGTTTTCTATCTCCTTTAAATTTTACAGTTAGTTTAGTCACTATTTTTATATATTTTAGCACATTAAAACAACGTTAAAAATTATATATATGTATATATATATATGATATATATATATATATACATATAGTTTTCTATACAGAATAGAATAATGGTGACCATAAAAAATTCGTAAATATTCATTCACCTATGGATGTCATTGGGTATATCTTTGTATTTGGCACATCTTAAATTTAAAGTTAAATTTGATTAACACAAACTTATTTTGCACACATGCGAAAACAACATATTATGTTTCGGAATCTTCCAGCAGGCAGATAAGAGGCCTTGGCCTCCATGGGCCATTTTTTGCGCTAACAGTATGTTTAATAATTTCACAAGAATTTGGAAAAAAATTATATATAAAAACATGAATCTAGCTACTTTCATTATTCCGTGTATCTATCATTATCCCTTCAGTTACTTTATTTGTGTGTATTATTTCGAATTATTTTCCCAATGGCGACACATTTAATTAATTAAATCAGATCTTAAGAATTTATTCGACGATATTTCTTTCAGTGTTCTTAGGAGAATAATTAGAATTCTTATGCAAATTTCATTATTTTGTGTCTTTTACAGAATCTGTTTCTAGTTATTGAAAAGCTTTTTTTTACTACACTCATGTCCATAAATTAAGGATAATTCAGAATCACACAGAAATTGAACTTGTAGAATTATGACAGTAATATTAGATGCAGGATTTCGTGTTCGTCGTATAATCAGCTTTGACTTTACGAAATGCACAAGTGCAGAATATTCACTGCAGCTTCTGTTAACGGCAGCTTTTCCTTTTTCTTTCTTACTTTTTTTGTTCCTTTTTCTAACAGTATGTTAAATAAATTCACAAGAATTAGATGAATAATTAAGAATGAATAATGTTACTTCCTTTATTACGTGTATCTGTCATTATTCCTTCAGTTTCTTTATTCGGGTGTATTATTTCGTATTATTTTCCGAATGGCGACACATTTAATTAATTAAATCAGATCTTAAGATTTTTTTTTTTTTGCGGATATTTCTTTAAGTGTTCTTAGAAGAATAATTAGAATTCTTATCCAAATTTTATTCTTAATATAGTTCACTTTTTTTTTTTTTTTTTTTTTGTAGGTTTTACAAATTCCGTTTCAAGTTATTTAAAACCTTTTTTACTAAATGACAACGCATCTAATTTTCTAAAATTGATTCACTTATTTTTATTTTTGTCTTTTGGAAATGAAAGTTAAAATAATTCCTATAATATATTAATTTGTTTGGGGATAATTGTCTATTTTTAGTGTCGATTGAAAGAAATTTTTTTAAATTTAATCAGAAATATATTAAGACCTTTAAAATTATCGATATATTTTATATGAACACATAATGAACTTGAAAATTGCATTATTTGTTTGTAATATATCAATTAATAGGGCCTAAATGGCCCAGTGTCTAGGCTCTGGCGCTCGGTGCCACAGGTTTCGGATTCGAGTCCCAGCGGTGCTATGGATGTTTGTAGTGGTTCAAAATCCACATTAAGCCGTAGGTCCCGGTCTCCTATGACTGTAAGAGCGTCACAGAACAGAAGTCAGACTTCTACCTACGGTGCTCTATCACACCAGAAGCTGCACTCTTTCCTCCCTCCATGAGGAAACATGATACGACAACAACAATTAATATAAAAAGTAAAGCACTGTATTTTAAATTATTAAATATATCTGAATTTAAACAACCAAATGGATAATCGTAATAATCATTTTCAGGGCCGAGTGACTAGTGCCCGGAACCATAGGTTTCGGGCTGGAATCCCCGGCGGTGCCAAGGATGTTTGTAATGATTCGGAATCCGCTTTAAAACGTATGTCGTGGTCAAATATGACTGTTGAGCGTAGGACTGACAACACTACATCTTTAAAAGAAAACTACATTTCATGTTTAGAAATCTACCAATAAGGCAGAAGGCCTTGGCCCTCCATGGGGATAGCGCCATTGAAGAAGAAGAATCATTGTCATCATATGAAAGTTTAAAACTTTATTTTACTGATATTTAAAACCAATTCATGGCATTGTCATTCTAATGACTGTTGCGCGTAGGGCTGACAACATTACTCCTTTAAAAGAAAACATTCTCTCATGTTACGGAATCTGCCAGAAGGATTTGGCACTCCGATAGTCTGCCGCAGACCACCTGTTTTAGAAGACGTAGACTCGAGAACTCTGAAAATCTTCGACCTTGGAGTGAACTGCACTTGTGTATCTAATTTATTTAATTTTATAAATTAATATTTATATAAATAATGCTTGTAAATAAAATTTAAAGTGAACCTGAAAGTGGCCCACTTTTGAAGCCGTTATAGGTCTAGTATGGGACGAGACATTACAACTTATTCACAACCATATCTTGATGTTCAAAAGGCTTTTATATGGTGCGAGAAAGAAGTTATAATACTTTGAAGTTTGCTATCCTTTAAATATATCATCAAAAGGCTTTTAAATAGTGACACAAAGAAGCTAACTTTTTAGAAGGACAAGGTCCAGCAACAAGCGTTACATAAAAATAGTCTGCTTCACACCTTCCTCACGAACCCTCCACGGGGTGGGAGAGGGGGGGCATCAGAAGGTTTGAGAGAAAAATAACTAACCTCTTCTAAGATCGAAAAACACTTTGGAATATATTTATGAGCCTGTGTCTCCGAAGAGGAGGTACGATATTTCGTTTGCATGGCGATTTCCCCCGTAATGGAAGAGATTCTAAAAATTTCGAATGCCGAACTTTATCGGACTCCTAGGAGCAGTTTGGTCCTTCTACTTTCTTTTTTTCTTCTTCCATTTTTAAGAAAAGCGAAACATTTCAACTCATGGAATATTCGAAACTTAAAAAATTGCAAAAAAAAAAAAAAAAAAAAAAAAGTGTTGTTATAGCCCACTCTGTATGCGGATAAGGCAAGTTTGTAGTATAGTAGACTGAGAGAAACGTTTGCCGAGGGACCTTATTTTAAAAACGATTTGTAATTTCGAATTTGTATTTTTTAAAGAAATAAGATTTGTTAAAAAAAAAATTATGGAATAAATCTTTATAATAATTCTGATACTAATTCAAAATACTAAACAATGTTTGTCCATAAAATATAAGGTGAACCTGAAAGTCACCCCTTTTTTGAAGCTGTTATAGTTCTAGTATGGGCCGAGACGTTACAACTTATTCACAACCATATCTTGATGTTCAAAAAGTCTTTTAAACAGTGACACAGAGAAGCTATAATTCTTTTGCATTTTGGTATCCTTTACAAATATCATCAACTAACATATTGAGCTAATTTGGAATATTATTACGAAACTACTTCATGATTATCTCAAAATGAATTGAAAATGCAATTCATTTTTGTTTTTTAAAATTCTAAAAGCGATAATTTATTTGAAAGTTAATTCCAGGTGCAATTAGCGTTGTTTGGAGAGTTTGCATTAAAACTTTCTAAAAGCCTTTATTAATAATTCCCCCTTTAAACATTACTGTTAAAGTTCGTGTTAATTAATTGGCTAGTATTATTAATGTTGATTTAGATAATGATAGATGCCAATTTCAGGACACCGAACTTTTCACCGCTTACCCAACATCAATTGGCGGCCTGATGGCCAATTGGCTAGCGCTCTGATCTTTGGCAACACAGGCTTCAGGTTTGAATCCTGGCTGTGGCATGGATGTTTGATAATAGTTGTTCGGAATCCATGTAGATCCCTATTTAATTAGCACAAAGTGTGCATAAAATGACCAAAGAGCGACAAAACAAACCAACTTCAATTCTTCGATTTATACACAACAGCATAAGATTTGAATATTTAAGTTTGAAAATAATTCAATTTCAATTTCATAAGTATGGGGCCTGATTGGGCTAGCGCTCTGGCGTTCGGTACCAAAGGTTTCGGGTTCGAATTCTCGCAGTGCCATGGATGTTAGTAGGGGTTCGGAATCCACATTAAACCGTACGTCCCGGTCTAACATGTTAGTATAGCGTTGCAAAGGTATTGCTACTCCGCATCTGTAGCTTATCCTCAAGCTACACGCACCTCCCCTGCGTAGCGCTAAGTGAGTACGTCGGTGCAGCGCTTTGCCTTAAGGCATCTAAGACAATTGCCTAAGTGTTTGTCAGCTGCATTATACCAAAAAAAAAAAAAGCTTCATAAATATTATTGTCAAAAATTCTGCAATCAAAGCTCGTTTTGTTTAATTAACTTTCAAATTTTCAATTGTGCATAACGCTCTGTAAAATCTTTACAGTTATTCAGAATAAAATACACAATATTAAGAAGACCCATTTCCATTCCTTCAATACCTCTTCCGAATAAGCTTTTTGCAAATCCAATCAATGAAAAGAAAAGATATCGCTCCGGAGATATTTTGCATTCTATTCACGGCAGTTTCTGAAGTAGATGCACTTTGTTCAATTCCACGCGTCCTGAGAAATTCCTTCCGAACGCCCTCGAATGTCCAAGCCACTTCTTTTCAGAATTCAATTCCAGGACTGCTTTCCACTCCTACTCCGAAGTTCTTTTAGAAGGACAAGGTCCAGCAAAAAGCATTACATAAAAATATTCTGCCTTCACCATTTCCTCACGCACCCCCACGGGGTGGAGAGAGACTCGGGGGTGGGGGGCGCCAAAAGGTTTGCGAGAGAAATAACCAACCTCTTCTATGAGTGGAAAACACTTTGGAATATATTTATGAGTCTGTGTCTCCGAAGAGGAGGTACGTTGTTTCGTTTGCAAGACGATTTCCCCGTAATAGAAGAGATTCTAAAAATTTCGAATGCCGAACTTTATCGGACTCCTAGGAGTAGTTTGGTTCTTCTGTCTTTTTTTTTTTTTCTTCTTCCATTTTTAAGAAAAGCGAAACATTTCAACGCATGGAATATTCGAAACTTAAAAAAAATTGCCAAAAAGAAAAAAAATAGTTTCGTTATATACCACTTTTATATGCGGATAAGGCAAGTTTGTAGCATAGACTGAGAGAAAAACGTTTGCCAAGGGACCTTATTTTAAAATGGATTTGTAATTTCAATTTGTATTTTTTATAGAAATAAGATTTGTTAAAAAAAAATTGTGGAATAAATCTTTATAATAATTCTAACACTAGTTCAAAACCAAGCACGATATGAGCAGAAAATTATATATTTCTTTTATCAAATATGTCTCTATGATGAAAGCAAAATATTTGTTTGTTTGTATGTGTTTTCTAAAGTTATAACTCAGAAGGCTACTTTTTTCTTCGAATTTATTATCTATTATTATTTCGTAGTGAAAATTTTTAAAAAAAATTGATTATTTATTTTAAATTAAATTAAAACCCTTTTTATTGACCTGTAGGTGGCGCCTGTCATTAAAAAAATCACAGGCGCCATCCGGTGGCGTCCTTAGTTAAGTTTTACATTTTAGTTTTTTGCTGAATTCAAGCAGATATTTAATATTAACAAACACATTGATACTATGTGTATATCTCTCCTTATCCATATTAATATTTACATATTTCTATCCTTATCCCTTTTAATATTTACATATTTCTATCCTTATCCATATTAATATTTACATATATCTATCCTTATTCATATTGACCATTCATCTTATAATTCGAATCTTGTTCCCTTATAATTCGAGAAATTCTTGTCAGGTCCTCATTAAAAAATGCTTTTGGTTTAGATGCTTAGAAACATCATCATTTACAACATTCCGTGAGCAATATTAAATGCACTGCTTACCCAGAAAATATTTCCCATAAAGCCATTAGATGTCAAGTCATGTATTATAAAAGGCGAGTGCGCATGCTCGGCGAATTCAGAACATGCAATTTAATTGTATGCAGCGATTCTCACATCTCGATTGCTGGCAGTATTACCCTTTAAAATTCAGTCAGATGTTTAATACTAATAATCATACTAATGAATATAATCCAGAAAAAAAAAACAGCTGAAATGTGCGATTCTTCCAACGCCAGCGGTATTACGTCGATGATAAAATTTAGAACACACGTGGCATTTAGAATTTAGAAATAGAGTCGTAGGCTTGCTTAATCTGATGTTTTTTTTTTATCATCCACGAAATGTTGTTACCTATGGCTTTATTGGAACTCACTCCCATACAAATTTTTGTCAATCACAAATTTGTCCATTTAGCGTAGAAACAAAAAGAACATATAAGCAAATCAAAATTACAAAGAGATCATGCATTCTTAACATAAACTGCCAAAAGGTCTTAAAAACTTAAGGATAAAAATTTAATCTGTGTGATCAGCACATTTTTTCTCTGGCCCTCCAATAAAGCATACATGAATCACCGTTCTGTTGTAAGTTAAGTAAAAGTCCAATCCCGAGCAAACAAGTAAATGGGCCTTATTCATTTTCTCTGTCTTACATAAAATGCATATATCAGAGTCCACAATCCTTATTTTTGCCAGATATTAGGCCAGGCATTCGTGTCCAGTTCTTAATTTAAAATGGCAGCAGTCCCTTTTGCGAGTTTTTCCACTCAATTTTTTCCAATCAATTCCGATTTTTCTTTGATTTTAGATAATAATTCACTACTATACGATTTTATTACGGTTACTAAGATTTAATTTTGTCACGCATAGTTGTCCTAAAAAGAGTCAAGGGGGATAGGAAACTATCTAGGAACTTCTGGTTTTTTTTTTTTTTTTTTTTTTTTTGTCAGAAGATCTGCCTTTTCGTTTCCATCATTTCCAATATATGGTGGGATCCACTGGAAAATGATGTATTTACCATTTTCATTAAGTAACTTGACATATTGTTTTATGTTGGTTACAATTGCAGTCATCCACGATACTATTCATCACAAAATGTTCATTGTACAACACATCCATATGCATGAGTTCCACAGAAAGTATTTGGCCCTTCATCTTACAGTCCCTGATTTTGTACCCAGCAATTACCGTCTTTTTTCTTATAACTCAAGAAATTCTTAAGAGATCATCATTTTTAAAAGGAAGAATAGTTGCAGATGGTCTGACATATTAATTCATATCCGAAACAGCAAATTTTTAAGAGATGAGAATACCGAAGATGATTTTATGGTACGACAGGTGACTCAATTTTATGGATGAAAATGTTTAAAAATAGCTTAACATTATCTATTCCAAAAACGTTTCCATGTATGTAGGCTTTAATTATGCTTACGGTCGAAAAAAAACTCGTTTTTGAAAAACCTCGTGTATTGCAGATATCTTATCTTTAAATGACAAAATTTGCAAGAACTACATGTATGTGTGGTTTTTTACTAAATCACAGCAAAAAGGAAACTTCCTTAAAACAATCGCTTACTTCCTCTAATAGATTGTAAACATTTTTTTATATATTTACTTTAGGTTGTCAGTACAAGATTAAACGGAAATTTAATGGGAATTTTATCAACCAGAAAACTGATTTTAAATTGTATCACGTTGAAGAAATTGCTTAACTCATTTTTTTTTTTAAGTGTCCTTGAATGTGGCGAGACAGTGCATTGTTTGGTTTCTTAATGGAGCTTGGCAAAATGGAAAATTTATCAGGAAAGAAAAAAAGTCTGTAAACTCCTGTCTCTGTAAAAAATAAGTGTCTTCTATGTTTTGTAATCTATTTTTATATAACTTTAACCTTGTATCTAAAATGTTGACAGTTCGCATCTCATTGTCAGATTATTTCACAAGTTACCATTGTGGTATGCTTTCCTGTTTTTCTATAAGCAATAACTAGATAAAATAACAAAGTCAAGTTAAGAAATTGCTATAGATTTTTATTTTTCTTAATATAACTCTCATTTTCGTGGGATTTCCTCTGGAAAAATCTCAGATATATCATGTCTAAAATAAAGTTTTCCAAAGAAAATGTGAAGTTATAGGATTAAAAATAATAGTCCTTTCAAATTTTTAATGCATAATGTATTTTTAATTTATTAAAAAATAAGCATTGATGAAATAAGACGAGAAATATGCTTATCATTTTATATTAAATATTTTAATTACATAGTTAACCCTATGTATGAAAATTGACTTTATGAAATTAGCAGTTATCTGTTCGTAAAGATCGAACAGACAACTGCTAATTTCATGAGTTGTTGCATCGTGATTGGCAATAGACGGCTGAGGAAGTGTCGACTAAAAAAGAAGTGAGGGAAACTGACCCCCATCTCTTGACGGATTTTCTTAAAGGAAGTTTAGGGAGAAAATGGAAGAGTATTCTGCGACGAGTTGACAAGAATTTCTCTTTTTCTTAAAGTGATTAAACAGGCCGGCCGGTTAATTCCGCTGGTTAACAAAATGAGCCAATCGTGGTTTCGTGTATCACGTCTTGTGATGATTGAGGTTTGCAGCAGTCAGGGTGGATTAGATACGTCGGACTCGAGAACTCTGAAAATCTCCAACCTTGAGTTAACTGCACTTGTGTATCCAATGCATATCTTTAAATTTCTTTTCTTTGTAAATAAAATTCTGTATATATATACATAATGCTTGTAAATAAAAAATTAAAGTGTTCCCATGAACTTGATAGTGGCCCTCATCTTGAAGCCTTTGTAGGTCTAGTATAGACCAAGACGTTGCAAACAATAAGCATTAAACAACACCAATGAATCCCTATTGTAAACAACAACAAAATATTTATATTGAAATTTTCGTGAAACTTTTAAGCATTTGGTTTAATTTATCAACAAATATTTTTAAATTTTGACACAAAAATATACGAAAACCTAAGATGACCCAGGAAGTATCTTTTAATGATTATAATTAACTTAAACTTTTTCACAAAACATATCTAATTTAAAATGGTGAACAGTATATCCTTATGTCATCATTCTTATAAGCCATCTTCAGCAGATAAAATCAATTTTTACCTGGATTCAATTAGTTATTACTTAACATTCATCACATTTAAATGGTTAGCATTTAACACTTTTAATAAAGTAACTAAATCGTAACATTCTCTTTAATAAAATCAAGTTCAACTATATAGCGCCAATCTAGTTTAAAAATACGTAATAATTGATTATTGCACAATTCAAGTTATCAAGAGCTTTAAATTAAGTAGCATCTTAGTGCATAACTCTTTTGATGCATCTCGTTAAAATTTGTTCTAAAATCCTGCAATAGTTTTGCTCAAGATATCCCAAAAGTAACAATACATATCAGAACGTGTTAGTTAGTGAAGAATGGAGAATAGTTATGCTCCCATGAGATTTATCCAATTTTGAAGATCATAACAGTGATGTCTTCTTCAAACTCAGTTGCCTTTTGGGAGCGGAGATATTTAAGTTTAATAGAGAAGTAAGTCTCCAATAAAAAGTGATGTAGGGTGAAGAATGTCTTCGTGATTATATAATTTTTCACTCATACTTTTAATTAAGGAGTGTGTGGATAAGGAACTATGTTATTTAAATAGTGATTCAAAGAATAGAATAAATGAGCTTCAGAAATATGGAGCAACGACAAATTAAATTTCATAAGGAGATTAATAATTAGAGAGAGAACTTTTTTTACTGAATAAAAATATTTTCATGTTAAAGTAGGAGTCAATTAAATGCTACTTTTACTAATTGTAAAATTAATTACAGATTTAGTAATTTATTTTATAAAGACAGTGGTGGGAGGAAGATGTAGCAACAAATAATCGAATGAAACGCAATTCATTCACGAAATTTAAATCCTTTTCTGCATCATAATGAATGTTTGAAATAATGCAAAAGGAAATGTTAAATTGAAGTGTTTTACAAGAAAGATATTTTATTATTTATTATTCTTAAAACAATTTTCATATAAATAATAGAAAATATATTAAATAAATTCAAATTTGTTACTATTTGAAATTTTAATTACGGAGCTGTTCAAATTTATATATACATATGAACATATAAAAGTACTTAATTTTTTTTAATGTATATCTATTATTAGACAATTTGATACTTTTCTTTATTTACTTTATATATATATATAAAGTAAATAAAGAAAGTATCAAATTGGTCGAAATATTACAATAATAATATTACAATATATATATATATATATATATAATATATATATATATAATAACATTACAATATATATCTGTGTGTGTGTGTTTCATCATTAGTTTTTAATAATAAAGATAATCAGTAATTTTAATAAGAATAGATTAATCTAATTTAATTTTTGTAAAACATTGTAGTTTGTGTTGTTACAGTATTCTATAGTTTTTAAGAACTATTGTAATTTGTAATTTAATTGCATAATTGTAAATGCTATATTGCATATATAATTGCATATTGTTATGTTGTACAATAGCAATATGATATTATTAGTATTAAAATAGTTTAAGAAAAGTATTTTCCATGAAATAAATATTAAAAAAACTAATTCTCTGGAATTTTTTGTATATTTTAATTTATAGCTACTTACAATATTAGATGTAGCATATAGGTATAGATGTAGCATATATATTGTTTCAGATTTTATTTATAAGTATAAATATTTTTATCATGCAGTTTCAATATAGATTAAGAACTCGACCTTCAGAAAAACAGACGCTACAGTATCGAGAAAAAAAATTGTTATTATTAAATTTAAGGTATTATTTCCAAATAATTTTCATTGCAACTGTTTAATCATTAAAAATTGGAGCTATACAAAAAAATTCAAAAATATTTCTGTAACAACTATAAAAAAAAAATAATTGGAATAAATAATTCTTAAATATTAATTCAGATCAATTTAAAGGACGTCTTTTAAATACTTGAAATACAAATTCTGCATTTTGTGAATGTCCTTTTTTTCATAAAACTTAAGTCTTTTACTTGTAACTACAGAAAAATTCGTGTTGTGGAAATAATAACTCTACATTAAACATTGAAGACAAGATTTTCTTTGCTTGGTATAAAAACTAATTAAACACTCTTAACAGTCCTGGATTTTTTTTCCCAATAAAACATTTTTGAAATTTCTAATAAAACATTTCAACATTCCCTCTATTAAATTCAATAATACGAGAGATATTTTTTATGTTTCAATATATTCATAAACAGATATGGAAAGCATTAGCATTTTTTAAATTAAAGAATTTATTTTTCTATTATCACTTATTTGTTTTCATCGTTTATATAGCATATCATTGTTTAACAGAAAAATTGCATCTTATTGTTTTACGCGACATAATAAATACATACAATAAGTACATTTAAAACAAGCGTTCACATAAATAAATATTTAATTCTTTTAATTTAAATCGAAAGTAATTAAAAGTATATTTAAAATAAACAATTACTGTATTCTAAGTTTCATGATGTCTTTTTAAACTATTGTTTATGTCGATATCTCATGCAATTGTTATATTTGAATTTCTTTTCTATATATACTTCCTCATCTAAATAAAATGATAAGTAAAATCATTTTATATATAGATGAGGAAGTTACAATAGAAAAGAATATTATGATGTATTGAAATTTTATGTTTCTGTTTACATTAAACAAATATTTATCTTGTATTGCTCAAACAGAAAATAATTATAAATCTACAATTGAAGTATTATTTTCAAAATGCAATTATTGTAGAATTTAGTTTATTTAAAGATATGCTGTCATTTTAATGTAATTTTTGCATTGTTATAGATTGTTATATTTACCTCAAAATTTATAATCAATTTCATTTTCTCATTAATCTATAATGGATATTATTTTTATAATTGAAAACATAAGTTTTGTCAAAATAAGCAGAAAATAATTATAAATCTACCATTGAAGAATTACTTACAAAACGCAATTGTTGGTAAAATTATTTTATTTTTAAAAAAAAAAAATATGTCTTTTTGATGTAATTTTGCATTGTTATATATTGTTGTATTTACCTCAAAATCTATTTTCGATTAAAATTTCTCATTAGTCTATAAGGATTATTATTTTTATAATGAAAACATATAAGTTTTATCAAAATAATTAAGAAGTTAACATTTTTTAGCATTTAATATATATCTTGATAATAATGTTTCAAGTGGCTTAAAGATTTCTAAAATAAAAACCCCTAAATTCATTTGACTCATTAAATTAAATTACCATTTAATCTGCTTAATTCCATTAAATACTTTTCAGTAATAACAAAGACACTTATCAACTAGTGTAGGAAAAAGAATTGCAGACAATGAACATTTAAATTACCATGAAATAATCTTATTAAATAATCTTGCCATTAGCAAATTCAACAAAACTGGTTTGCAGACTTACAGTATTCCGAGAACAGGAATTTGATTTGTAAGTAAAAAATAAATCCAGTACAATGTACTTTTGTTTTGTCTTTTTCCAATTCCACTATTGTACTTTTTTTTGTAAAAACAAAGTAGTTGTTAATTAAAATCCCCATCAAAGAAATCTTCACCTGTAACTTTAAAAAGTACATGCAAAAGGATTTAAATTTTTAAATAATAAAGGAACTAATTATTTGCATCGTTCAACAACTGTTGTTATTGACTTGAAATAAGATTACAAAAAATCTATATTTGCTAATTAAAGGAATAAAATGGTCGTTTTCCTTTAACATCAATTTTTTTTCCTGCGCTGAACAATAGTAAAGTTTCATTAAATTTATCTAATAAGTTTTATTCTAGAAAATATTGTAAATCAATGAAATATAACTACGCTATTCCTGAAATAATAGTTCGTATTCTCATAGTAATTTGAACTGCTGCTTTGAAGTTGAAAAATGAAATAAAATTAATATTATTTAAAATTCTACATATTTTGAGATACTTTTCTAATTTACTTTAAATTGCCTATGTTTCTTTTCCATTTATATTTTCCAATAAATATAAACTTGAATTTAATGAATTTAGAAAAATAATTTGCTAGAACTGCTTTGTCACAGAAATATTAATAAAAAATTTAGGAAAATTACTTCCAAACAATTACTTGGATTAAGATTCATTTTTATTTTTAAAAAATATAATAAGTTATTATGATGGAATCTAATTTTGTTTTATTTTTTACCATAATGAAACTCCTTTTAGCATGTTAATGTAATGGGCATATCAAAAATATAACAAGAGTTTATCATTAAGTTTATTTAATCACTTCAAATGCTAAGGCGATAATGCTATTTATTTTTTTTTTTGATAAACTTATAAGTACTTATGCTCAATTTTCATTTCGAAATGTAGGTGAATAATAGATTAATTTTAGAATAAAAATTCAATTTTTTTGCAAAAAACCACAAATCAATTACATTTGGCAAAAATACAAACAGAACAGATTTTCAGAATAAATGAAGAAATTAAGAATACCGCAAAATAAAAGAAGTTAATAATATAGTAAGGATTAACCATGATTTTCCAGAAAAAGCTCTAACCTTGAACTGATATGATGATAGATCCTCCTTTCAAGCACAAGTTGATCCTTACTTCAGACTTTGAACTCTACACGTTTCTTTTCGTCCATTTGACTTTTGAACCGATAATAGGAGAGCAAGAAAGAGAAAAGGGAGTGTGGGGAGTCGAGTGAAGAGTTCCAGGGTATACAGAGGGTACAACGATCAAGAGAAGAGTTCCAGGCAGTACAGAGATTTGGTTTGGTTTGTCGCTCTACGGTCATCTTGTGCACACTTTAGGCTAAGTAGACCGGGACCTACAGTTTAACATGGATTCCGAACTACCAACAAACACCTATGGCACCGCCAGATTCGAACCTTGTCAGTACAGATAGTACAAAGAATGAATTGACTTAAGCGAATTGCTTTTAAGATGGCTTTGTAAATATTTGTCATATAATTGTTTGTGTGTTGCAGTTGTTCAGTATTGTCTTAGCAAATTTTATTAAATATGGCAGCTAAACATTATTTTTTATTTTAACATTATTAGCTAATGCTTTTGTTATTTATTATTAATATTATTTTGAGAAATAATTTAATTCCTATCCATGAACAACACTGAATCAAGACAACCCATATATATAGCCCTAACTTTTACTAATACCAACATAAACAAATTTATATGCAAAACATAAGAAAAGTTTTAATACGCCATTTTTTTTATTCGCTTTTCTGACTTTAGTTTTATTTTCAATCCATTTACAAAGTTAACAAAATAAGAAAAAAAAAAAAAAATAATTACTTAAAACTGCATTACATTAAAAAATAAGAATACATTCTAATGGCTGAAAAATGACATTCTCACTTGAAAATAGTATTTGAAATAGAAAAAAAAAAAAAGCCGAAGATGCAAAGAAAATCATGAAGTTTGAAACACCTGTACAATACCAAGAAAACCCTTCAAAAAATCACATAAAACTAATCTTTAGATTCAAAAATAAACTTCCAATAATTAACTGTTTTATTATTTTCCCCATTTTGTTTGCCAAAATCCATGGCATCTTATAATTTCTACTTCACAAATTACATGTTCCATTTTTTTATGGGAGAGATACGATCCAACCAAAAATCTGCGAAGTGAAAATATATAAATCCTAATTTTATCTCGAATTTTAAAATTCCCTTCGCAAAATAAAAAAACCTTGGAAAAAAAGAAAAGACATGCTACATTTTATACCCAAAGAATGACATCTATCACGACACAGAAAAAATATAAGAAACAAATCTTCAAATGCAAATCAAACGGCAAGAGAAATAAATTTTAAAAGCAGAGTACAAAATTCGAAACAAACTTAATAAAATTAAAAGAAATTCATTTTAATATCTTCTTCGTTTTAATTACAGATACTCATGATGTTCAAAAATTTTTTAAATAATCTCATGTTTGCTTAATGCTTTCCATAAACTAAATTACGTGAATAATTTAGATTTTGTTTTCTATATGAATCGCAAGTTTGTATCATTTTAACTATTATATTTACAAAAACTATGTTGCGTTACAGTTAAGATTAGATAAGAAAATTTTCAGAAAATCTCAAATAAAAAAAAAAAACAGTACAAATTTTATTCAATTCTTTTCTAAAAGAAAATATATTCTATTTTTTAAAAAAATTTCTTAAATTAAAAAGCATTCTTAACTAAAAATCAAATTTATATGCAAGTCACAGAAAAAAGATTTGAATGTTCTATATTTTTGGTGTATGCTTCCACATTTATTTTTTACCTTACGTTCAATAATGTAACAAAAAAAAATTACGAAAGAAACAAGTAAATTATAATTTTTATATCCCCACTTCGATATCACCTTCCAGAAAACATAAGAAAGAAATTATTCCACCAAACGACATTCCTGATGCTTTAAAGATGATTCCCAAAACGTCACCACACGGGCAAAAAGGTCAGTAACAGACTTTAAAATGCAAATCAAAAGGTGCGAGAAATAAACCAAAAAAAAAAAAAAAAAAAAAAAAAAAGAGAGAGAGAGAGAGCACGAAACCTCGAGGAGCGACGCTCATCCTCGAAACACCCCTCACCGAAATGAGGAAGGCACCTCTGTCATTGTTAACAGCACCCTCCAAGCAGCACCTTTTTTCAATTCCTTCTCTTAGCTCACGCTGTCCCTATGCATATCTTGTTCAAATTTTCAGTCGTTCATAAAATACTTTTTATTCCTCCCTCAAGTTCAAATACATTTTTTGAACTTGTAGAGGATGACACTGAATGTTAATATAGTTTTTTCAAATATTAATTCAGTAATTAAATTAAATTAGTTAATTTTAGTTTTTATTAGATTTAAGTTGCATATATCTACCAATAGATGGCGCCAGATAAACTTAAAAAAATGAATGAAAATTATTCATAAAGGACTGCAATATAGTGAATTTAATTTAATTTAATTAAAATTTTTTTATATTACTTGTTGAATAATTCATGTCAATGAAGGTGGATTCATGCATGTATATACTTAAATATGTATATACATAAAAAGAGAGACAGAAATTCCGGCATGCGAGAATCATGCCATGCAAATGAACACGCCTCTTCCCCCTTTGGTGCCATTGCGAATGCGTTTATCAGGTATGGTGCTGCAGGTTTGTTTTACAGCCCGGTTCTCTTCCATGATTACAGTGCCAGAGTGTACAAACGACCGAGACTGTTTCTCTTGCTTCGTTTGCATAATTCACCGGTTTGTTATTGGCAGGGCAGGATTCCGGCCCCTGATTGAATGCTCTCCTGTTCGGCTGACGGTGATTAGTGAGAGGGATACAATAATTTTGCCCCCCCCACTTCATTACGAGGGGGTTTGGGGGGTTGAATGGATGGAAATTTCACATCTAATATCCATCCTCGGGATGAAAAATTGAAAGTGGTGGTAAAGATTTTATTGATGGTGAATCGTTATGATTAAAAGCTTTTAAGTCGTTCCGTGCTGTTTATTATGTTTGTCTACAACGATGGGATATTTAAACGCATTGAACAACTTATCTATCGTTTATCGTGTTATATTTATTCATAAATATTAAACGGATAAATATTTTGGCCTTTATTTTCATTTTAAAGAGCTTCGTAATTTATTTTTTATACAAAATGCTTTTTTATTACTTAACAAAACATTAGGCATGTACTGTATCTTATATATAAATACCTTTTATAAATATTACTATCATAAATATTAATCAATATAGTGTGAACTAATATACTATGTATAATTATACCATGAATTACTAATATACTTTCATAATTTTTTTTTTATGAAAATTGCTTTTTGTTACAACAAACCCCAATTTACTTGAATCTCAATTACTAGAATCCTAATTGGCAAATAGTTTTCAGTGGCATGGCAAGAGCGCATCAGCCTAGTATAGCTCGATCTTCGATGTCCTTCAGACCATTAAATGGACAAAAAGACTAACATTTGTAAATGCAATAAAAATTATATTGGATATAACCTGAAGATTACAATTAAAAAACTTCTAGAAATTTAAGTGTTTTAATTCTATAAATCATAGTTTTTTATTAACTCTTTAGTATTTTTCCAAAGAGAAGAATTTCATTTCGAACAGAATAATATTTCGTTCTCAAGAGAGAGGAATGTATACTCTTTAACAGGCACATAATAACCACCTATAACTCAAATTTGACAGCAGATAAGAAGTGTAGTGGATATTTATGCATGATTCATGCCATCTGATAGTTAAGGTCTGCCACTATCCACGTGTTTTCGATTCGTCGTAGATTTGAGAACTCGGAAAATCTCCGACCTTCGAGTGAACTGCACTTGTGTATTTAATTTATATCTTTAATTTTCGTTTCATTATAAATATATAATATATATATATATATATATATATACTGTATATAAATAATGCTTGTGAAATAAAATTTAAAGTGAACCTGAAAGTGGCCCTTTTTTTTTTTTTGAAGCCGTTATAGATCTAGTATGGGCCGAGATATTACAACTTATTCACAACCATATCTTGAGTTCAAAAGGCTTTTAAATAGTGAGACAGAGAAGCTATAATTCTTTTAATTTTTTTATCCTTAGAAATATCATCAATTAATATATTAAGCTAATTTAGATATATTATTACGAAACTACTTCATGATTATTTCAAAATGAATTGAACAACGCAATTCATTTTTGCTCTTAAAATTCAAATTTATTGCAAGATTTGGTTACTTAAATGCAATAATCTATTTGAAAGTTAATTCCAGATGCAATTAAAGTTATTTGGAGGTCTGAATTCAAACTTTCTAAAAGCATTTATTAATAATTCTTCGTTAAACATTTTTGTTAAAGGTAAAAATTAATTAATTGCTAACACTATTAATGATGATTTAGATCAGGGGTGGCCAAACCACGGCCAGAATGCGGCCGGCCTTGAATATTTTGTCGGTCTGTGAGATTTATCACACTTTTCCAAAATATACTTATTTTATAATGGCCCAAGATGTGAAAACCAATGTATTAAAATAATACATGATTTCTGCATCCAGATATTTAAAAATTAACAGTTGAAATTAAGAGAAAAAATTAACTTTGATTTTAAAATAATATTCTTGCGAATATATTACAGATTTTGCCTGTTTTATTCATGAGTTTACAGTTATGAGTTCGCAGAATAATTAAATTATATTTTGCGAACTCATGACGCGCTCTCATCGATTAGCAGAAGCTAAATGAAAGAGTGGAGAAACAAATATCGCACTAGTAAAATAAATATTTTTTAATGATTTCAATTTTTTATTTCATTTATATTTATTTATATTTTATATTTCCTTTCTTGTGCTATGTATTTCTTAACAATTGCGTTTAGTATCATTATTATTATATTATCTATGTTTACATCTAAGAATAATAATATTAACTCATTATGTTTCAATTTTTCGCTCGAAAAAAATGTCTATAGTGGGTCTAAATATAATATGGGGATATATAATTTTATATGCAGCCCGCGGAGTTATGATGCATTTCCAAAGTGGTCCACAAGATCATTTGGGTTGGCCACCTCTGATATAGATAATGACAAATGACAATTTCAGAACACCGAACTTTGCACCATTTATTCTAACATCAAAGTGCGGCCTGATGTCCAATTAGCTAGCACTCTGACCTTTGGCACCACAGGCTTCAGGTTCGAATCTTGGCTGTGGCGTAGATGTCTGTTAGTGATTCGGAATCCACGTTAAACTGTAGGTCGTGATCTAATGACAGCAAAGTGTGCAAAAAATGACCACAGAGCGACAAACCAAACCAACTTCAATGTAGACACAGGAGCATAAGATTTGAATACTTAAGATTTAATTTAATTCAATTTCAGTTTCAGAGATATTGTTGTCAACTATTCTGAAATCAAAAGCTTGTTTTTTAATTAATTTTCAAATATTCAATTGTGCATAACACTCTGTGTAAACGTTACAGTTATTCTAAATAAAATACACAAGACCAATTTCCATTCATGTAATATCACTTCCGAATAAGCTTTTGCAAATCCAATCAATGAAATGAAAAGATCTTTCGCAGAGATATTTTGCATTTGATTCACGACAATATTAGAAGTAGATGCACCGCGTGTCCTGAGAAATTCAGAACGCCCTCAGAATGTCTAAGCCACTTTTTTTCGGAATTCAATTCCAGGGACAGCTTTCCACCCTACTCCAGAAGTCCTTTAGAAGGACAAAGTCCAGCAACAAGCGTTACATAAAAATTTTCTGCCTCACCACTTCCTCACGCATCCTCAGGGGGTGGACAGAGGGGGGGAGATCGAAGGTTTGCGAGAGAAATAACCAACGTCTTCTATGAGCGGAAAACACTTTGGAATATATTTATGAGTCTGTGTCTCCGAAGAGGAGTACGATATTTCGTTTGCAAGGCGATTTCCCCCGTAATAGAAGAGACTCTAAAAATTTCGAATGCCGAACTTTATCGGACTCCTAGGAGCAGTTTGCTCCTTCTACTTTCTTTTTTTTTCTTCCATTTTTAAGAAAAGCGAAACATTTCAACGCACGGAATATTCGAAACTTAAAAAAATTGTAAAAAAAAAAAAAAAGTTTCATTATACACCAATTTGTATGTGGATGAAGGCAAGTTTCTAGTATACTAGACTGACAAAAACGTGTGCCGAGAGACCTTATTTTAGAAAGGATTTGTAATTTCGAATTTGTATTTTTTTAAGAAATAAGATTTGTTAAAAGGAATTATGGAATAAATCTTTATGATAATTCTAATACTGGTTCAAAACCAAAGCAAGATAGGAATAGAAAATATCTATACATCTCTATGATGAAAGCAAAATATTATATTTCTTTGTTTGTCTGTATTTCCTAAAATTTATAGTTATGCCACCGAAGCCTACTTTTTTTCCTTCGAATTTATTATCCATTATTATTTCGGTATTTAAAATTTAAGAAAATAATCTTATAATTTATTTATAATTAATTAAATGAAAACCTTTTTTAAAAAGCATGTAGGTGGAGCCTGTCACTAAAAAATCACAGGTGCCATCTGGATGGTGTCATTAGTTAAGTTTTACAGTTTAGTTTTTTTTGCTAAATTCAAGCTGATATTTAATATTAACAAACATGTTATGTGGTGTTGCGATGTTATATCTCATTGTCAGATAGATTATTTCCCAGATAGATTAATATTGCGGTGTTATGTCATGTTTTCTATAAGCAACAACTAGATAAAATAACAAAGTCAATTTAAGAAGTTGCTGTAGATTTTTATTTTTCATAATATTATAACTTAATTTAGTTTTTTGCTAAATTCAAGCAGATATTTAATATTAACAAACATGTTAATATTTACCATTATCTTTCATTTAAAAATGTTTTTGGTTTAGATGCTTAGAAAAAGCCTCCAATTATAAAATTCCGTGAGCAACATTCTTAACATAAACGGCCAAAAGGCCTTAAAAACAGTTGAAAACTTAAAGATAAAAATTTAATCCGTGTGAACAGGATATTTTTTTCTCTGGCCCTCCAGTAAAGAGTACATTAATCACAGTCCTGTTTTAAGATAAGTAAAAGTCCAATCCCGAGCAAACAAGTAGATTCACTTTATTCATTTTCTTTGTCTTACATAAAACACATATATCCGAGTTCACATCCCTAATCTGGCCAGATGTTCGGCCAGGCAGTCGTGTCCAGTTCTGAATCTAAAATTGGCCATAGTCTCTTTGCGAATTTTTTCCACTAAATGTTTTCCAGTCATCCCCAACTGTCTCCCAAACTTTTCCTGTGGTGTTAGATAATAATTCACTAATATACGATTTAAGTCTTCTGCAAGGTTTTTTTTTTTTTTTTTTTTTTGTCAGAAGATCTGCCCTTACGTTTCCATCATTTCCAATATGTAAAGAAATCCATTGGAAAGTGATGTATTTACCATTTTCATTAAAGAATTTGATATATTGTTTTATTTTGTTTACAATTACAGTCATTCACAATATTATTCATCACAAATTGTTCATGGGGTACAACACATCCTTATGTATGAGTTCCACTAGAATGTGTGTGACCATTCATCTTAAAGTCCTGATCTTGTACCCAGCAATTACCATCTCTTATAATAATTCGAGAAATTCTTGTCGGGTTACCATTTTTAAAGTGACAAATAGTTGCAGATGGTTGTGACATATTAATTCATATCCAAGACAGCAAATATTTAAGATATGGGAATGCAGAAGATGATTTTATGGTACGACAAAGGACTCAATCTTGTGGATGAAAATGTTAAAAATAGCTTTACATTGTCTATTCCGAAAAAAATGTTTACATGTAGCTATCTGCTTTAATTCTGCTTACGGTCCTACAACAACTTGTTTATTGATAAACCTCGTGTATTGCAGATATCTTATCTCTAAATGACAAAATTTGCAAGAACCACATGTATGTGTGGTTTTTTACTAAATCACAACAAAAGGAAACATTCTTAAACAATCACTTACTTCCTCTAATAGGTTGTAAATATTTTTTTATATATTTACTTTAGGTTGTCAGTACAAGATTAAACGGAACCTTAATGGGAATTTTATCAACCAGAAAACTGATTTTAAATTGTATCACGTCGAAGAAATTTCTTAACTCTTTTTTTAAGTGTCCTTTGAATGTGGCGAGACAGGATTGTTTGGTTTCTTAATGGAGTTTGGCAAAATGGAAAATTTATCAGTAAAGAAAAAAATCTGTAAACTCCTGTCTCTGTAAAATTGTCTTCTACGTTTTGTAATCTATTTATTTTTTTATAACAATAACCTTGTATCTAAAATGTTGACAGTTCACTATCTCATTGTCAGATAAATTATTTCCCAAGTTACTATTGCGGTGTTATGTCATGTTTTTCTATAAGCAACAACTAGATAAAATAACAAAGTCAATTTAAGAAGTTGCTGTAGATTTTTATTTTTCTTAATATTATAACTTTCATTCCTCGTGGGACTTTCTCTGCAGAAAAATATGAGATATATCATGTCGAAAATAAAGTTTTCCAAAGAAAGTGTGAAGTTTAAGATTAAAAATAATAGTCCTTTTAAATTTTTAATGCTTAATGTATTTTAATTTAATTAAAAAGTAAGTTTTGAGAATACAAGCGAAAAATTGTTTAATTAATTGTGATAATGAAACATTTTAAATAGTTTATATTGATTTATCTGTATACAATTAGAAAGAAATGAATTTGGATATGTTTAAATACTTGAAGTAATTTTTATACTCAACATTTTATATAAATTATATAATACTGTAGCATTTTTTGCACAGGAAAAGTCATAGTATTTTTTTGTTCCCAGATTAAAGGAAAGTATGTTCTTTAACAAGTGCATAATAACAACCTATCATTCAAATCTTGCAGCAGATAATTAGTTTCATGGATAATGAGACCTCATGAAATTAGTGATCGTCTATTAGACCTTTACAGATCGAAAAATTACTGATGGGATATGGACTACACCATGAGTTGTTGCATCGTGATTGGTGATAGACCATGGGTTGAGGAAGTGTCGACTCAATAAGAAGTTAGAGGGGTTTGACCCCCTTCCTCTTGACGGTATTTTCTTAAAGTCAGATTTTTGGAGAAAGGGGAAGAGCGTTCTGCGGCGAGTTGACAAGAAGTGTTGTTTTTCTCTTTTTCTGAAAGTGATCAAACAGGAAGGAGATTCCACCTGTTTACAAAGTGAGCCCCTTGAGGTTATGTGTTATTAACGCCGTGTGACAATTAAAGTTTGGGACTGGGTGGATTATATTTGACGTAGACTCGAGAACTCTGAAAATCTCTGACCTCAGAGTGAACTGCACTAGTGAATCAATTCTTCTTTTTAAATTTCTTTTCTTTTTAAATATATATATAATATATATTATGCTTGTAAATAAAAATTAAAGTGTTCCTATGAACTTGAAAGTTGTCCTCTCTTCTGGTAGCTTTCATAGATCTAGTATAGGCCGGGACGTTACAGCACCAAAGAGTTAATCAACACCAACGAATCCTATTGTAAACATTAAAAAAATTATATAGTGAAGTTTTCCAGCAAAAACGTTTAAAGCATTTGGTTTATTTTATCATCAAATACTTTTAGATTGTGACACAAAATATACGAAAATCTAAGATGCCAAAAAAGAATTTATTAATGATTATAATTAATTTAAACTTTTTTTACTAACATATTCAATTTAAAATGGTGAAACGTTTTCCTCCTCATTCTTATTAGCCATTTTCAGCAGATAAAATCAATTATTACATAGATTCAATTAGTTTTTTTAAATGGTTAACATTAATAACATTTAATAAAGTAATTAAATCGTGTATATTCTCTTTAATAAAACCAATTTCAAATATATAGCGCCAAAATAGTTTAAAATATGTAATAATTGATTATTGCCCAGTTTAAGTTATCAAGAATTTTAAAATTAAGTAGCATCTTAGTGCATAACTCTTTTGATACATCTCGTTAAAATTTGTTCTAAAATCCTCCAATAGCTTGCTCAAGATATCCCAAAAGTAACAATGTATCAGAACGTGTTAGTTAGTGAAGAATGGAGAATAGTTATGATCCCATGAGGTTTATTCAATTTTGAAGGTCATAACAACGATGTCTTCTTTAAACTCAGTTGTCTTATGGGAACAGAGACATTTAAGTTTAATAGAGAAGTAAGTCTCCAATGAAAAGTGATGTATGGTGAAGAATGTCTTCGTGATTATATAATTTTCATACCCATGCTTTTAATTTAGGAGTGTGCAAATAAGGAACTATGTTATTTAAATAGTGTCTCAAATTAAGTGTCATTTTAGTATAAATGAGCTTCAGAAATATGAAGCAACGACAAATTAAATTTCAGAAAAATGGAGATTAATAATAGTGACAGAAATTTTTTTACTGAATAAAAATATTTTCATGTGAAGGTAGGAGTCAATTAAATGCTACTTTTACTAACTGTAAAATTAATTAAAGATTTAATAATTTATTTTATAAGGACAGAGGACAAAGATGTAGCAATAAATAATCGGATGAAATGTAATTCCTTTTTTTTAAACCCTTTCTGCATCATAATCAATGTTTGAAACAATACAAAAAGAAGGTTAAATTGAAGTGTTTTACAAGAAAGGTATTTAAAAGAGATAGAAATTTATTATTCTTAAAGCAATTAATATAAATAATAGAAAAACATTAAATGAATACAAATTTGTTGCTGTTCAAATGTTATCCACAAAAATGTTCAAATCTATGCATATAAACAGATACAAGTACTTAATTTTTTTGTAAATATATATTTATAATTGTAATGTTTGGACCAATTTGATACATTCGTTATTTCCTTGTTATAACAACAGTTTATTATATCTATATATATATATATGTGTGTGTGTGTATCATCATTCGTTTTATTAATAAAGATCATCATTAATTTTAATAAGAAGATTTAATTAATTTTTTAATATATTGTAGTTTGTGTTGTTACAATATATAGCTTTTAAGAACTTAGCATTATTGTAATTTAAATTCATAATTGTAAAATGCTACATTATGATATACAATATCAATACGATACTATTAGTAATAAAATACTTTAAAAAATATATATTTTCCATGAAATAAATATGAAAAAAAGTAATTCTCTGAATTTATTGTATATATTAATTAATAGTTAGATATAACAGTTACAAAATATATTGTATCAGATTTTATTTATAAGTATAAATATTACTACCATGCAATTTGAATGTAGATTAAAAATTCTAACTTCATAAAACAGAGGCTACAGTATTGAGAAAACTTTGTTGTTAAATTTAAGGTATTATTTCCAAATAATTTTCATTGCAATTGTTTAACCATATAGGGAGCCATACTAAAAATTGAAAAAAATTTCTCTAAACAACTATACAAAAACAATAACAATAAATAATTCTTAAATATTAATTCAGATCCATTTAAAGTGCGTTTTTAAACACTTAAATATAAATTTTGCATTTTGGGAAATGTTTTTTTGCATAAAAATCCAATAAGCCTTTTAAATTTTCACTAACTTAAGTCCTCTTACTTGTGACTTATGAGAAAATGTAAATAATAATTCTACAAATAAAACATACTGTTGTAATAATAATTCTAAATTAAATATTGAAGACAAGATTTCTAATCTTTACTTAATAAAAAAACTAATCAAACACTCTTAAAAGTCTTCTTTTTTCAATAAAAGTTTTTGAAAATTTCTAAAAAACAGTTCAACAATTTATTAAATTAAATGATACAAAAATATTTTTATATCTTTCAACATATTCATATAGAAACAGAAATGTACAGCATTTGCGTTAACTTGTAAACATTTTTTTCTGTTAGCATTTATTTGTTTCTGATCTTTATATTACATATCATTGTTTAACAGAAAAATTGTATTTTTATTCTTTACAATTTCATAAAATAAGTAAACTTGATACAAACGTTCGTGGTAAATAAATCTTGAATTCTTATCATTCAAATTAAAAGTAATGAAAAGTATATTGTAAAAGTATAATTAAAAAACAATTACGGTATTCTAACTTTCATGTTGTCTTTTTTAAGCTATGGTTTATGTCGATATCTCATGCAATTTTAATATTAAATCTCTCTATATATACTTCATCGTCTGTATAAAAAGATTCTATTTATGTTGTATTGAAATTTTATGCTTCTGTTTACATTGAATAAATATTTATCTTGAATTACTCAAACAGAAAATAATTATAAATCTACAATTGAAGTATTATTTTCAAAACGCAATTATTGTAAAATTTACTTTATTTAAAGATATGCTGACGTTTTAATGTAATTTTGCATTGTTATAGATTATTATATTTAAATCAAAATTTATTATCATTGCATTTCTCATTAATCTATAATGATTATTATTTTTATAATTGGAAACATATAAGTTTTTATCAAAATAAGCAGAAAATAATTAAAAATCCACCATTGAAGAATTTTTACAAAACGCAATTGTTGGTAAAATTATTTTATTTTTAAAAAATATGTCTTTTTGATGTAATTTTGTATTGTTATATATTGTTGTATTTTGTCTCAAAATCTATTTTTGTTAAAATTTCTCAATAGTATATAAGGATTGTTATTTTTATAATTGAAAACATATAAGATTTATCAAAATATTAAGACAGTGAACACTTTTTAACATTTAATATATACCTTGACAATAATATTTTTAATTTGGCTTAAAGATTTCTATAATTAAAAACACCTAAATTCAATTGACTCATTAAATTAAATTATCCTTTAATCTGCCTAATTCCATTAAATACTTTTAAGTAATAACAAAGACACTTATCAAATAGTGAAGGAAAAAAGAATTGCGGACAAAGAACATTTTAAATTACCATGAAATAATCTTATTAAATAATCTTACCATTAGCAAATTCAACAAAACTGGTTTGCAGACTTACAGTATTCCGAGAACCGCATTTGATAAGTAAAAATAAATCCATTGCTCTGCTGTTTTGTTTTATCTTTCTCCAAGTCCCCTATTGTACTTTTTTTGTAAAACAAAGTAGTTGTTAATTAAAATCTCCATCAAACAAATATTCACCTGTAACTTTAAAAAGTACACGCAAAAGGATTTAAATTTTTAAATAATAAAAAGGAACTAATTATTTGCATCGTTCAACAACTGTTGTTATTGACTTGAAATAAGATTACAAAAAAATCTATATTTGCTAATTAAAGGGATAAAATAGATGTTTTCTTTAACATTATCTTTTTTTTCCTGTTGTGAACAATAGTAAAATATTTAAAAAAAAAAAAAAGTTTTGTTCTAAAAATATTTTAAATCACTGAAATATAACAGGAAGTTCTAACTACTCCGTTACTGAAATAATAGTTCATAATCTCATAGTATTTGAATGGTTTCTTTGAAGTTAAAAAAAATACAATTAACATTGTATTTAAAAATTCTATATATTTTGGGAATCTACTTTAAATTGAATGTTTTTTTTATTTTTATTTTCCAATAAATATAAACTTGAGTTTAATAAATTTGCAAAAACAATTTGATACATCTACTTTGTGACAGAAATATTAATAAAAAATTTTTAGGAAAATTATTTCCTAACAAATTGAATATAGATCCATATTTATTTTTTAAAAAAATATAATTCGAATATAATTTTTGATAAATTATTAAGACGGCATCTAATTTCCTTTTATTTTTTACCATAGTGAAATTCATCTTTCTATGAAGCTCGATGCCACAGGTTTGGATTTCGAGACCCGGCTTTTCCATAATGTTTGTATAGATTCGAATCCACTATAAACTGTAGTTCCCAGTCTAATACTACTGCCGAGCATCGGGTTGACAACCTTACCCCGTAAAAGCAAAAACATCTCATGTTCCGGAATCTGCCAGCACCAAATGGCCTTGGCCGACCATGGGATGCTCCCGCCATTGAAGAAAATGAAGATTTTTTTTGTGGCTCTACTGTCATTTGCACACTTTTTGGGCTAAAT